>OX608079.1:66550892-66605975 GCA_951509765.1 Sphenella marginata
CCCCAAAAAAGACGACCTGCTCACCCTATAATAACCATATCTGGCTTTCTATGTATTGTTTTGTACATACATACATATACACTTATGCAATTGTGGACATTAAGAAAGAAAAAAACTAGCGCAGTAGCGATCATAGCTGGTCAGCTTGAATGACAAGTGCGAGGGGCACAAAAAAAAATATTGTCATCACCCTGGCTTAATGGTTTTGTACAAATGCATGAGTGGTTGTCTGGCAAAATTCAACCCCCGCGACTGAAATCTTGTATCCTTTACGCATTGTTTGTCTCTGCTGCAATGTTTCGCGGACTGCGCAATTCGATCGCAAAACTAGTAATAGGAAAGTATATTTAAATATTTACATACATGTGGGCAGTACCTATAATCCCAAAACAAAGTTGTGGCGCTTAGTTGAACGTCAAGCCACGAAAAATGGGAGTCGGGCACTACACTGCCATTTGCCCCCGTCCTGACGGAAAATGGACAGAATTCGACGATTTGCAAGACAATGAAAAAACTAGAGGAGACACAATGCTATGTTGTCCAAGCATGTTAATTTTCAAAAAAGTCACTAAGTACTGAATAAATTAATTTCTATTGCTATACACATATATTCGTTTTCTGTTTGCGGGGATGGGCACTTAATGAGCACATAATTTCTGCATAATAACATTTGCGCTAACTGTCTTGTTTCACTGTTTACGCATATTGCTCTGCTAGCTTTAGCCTAAAGCTAGCAGAACATCATTTTTTGACAAAAATAGAGGAGCACATTTTTTGGGATTAGGGCACTTAATTAGCACATTTGGAGCACATCATTGTCCATAAGTTAGTTTTTTGTTCTGCTAACTTTGCTCTGCTAGCTTTATGGACCTGATAAAAGCTCTATTAGAAGCTGTGGAGAGGCGGTACACACAGCGAGTTGGAAAGATCACAAAAGCTGTTTGAAAAGAAAGTGGGTGAGATAAAAAGCCTGTATAATATGATTGAAGAAGTAAAAAATAAAACGGAGGAGATCGGTAAAGACAACGAAAATGTGCACAGCGAAATAAAGAAGATAGGCAGTAAAAATATACAAAAGGAAATGTCATATACAGAAGCTATGAAAAATGGTAACAAGAAAGCTGAAGATCCACAATTAAAAAAGGATGTAGCGATAATAGTGAAACCAAAATCAAAACAAACTCTAGAAAAAACAAAAAAAGACTTAAATAATAGAGTAGACCCAACAAATTGTAAGATATCAAATATCGCATCTGTTGACGCCAACGTCTTCATTCCCAAAGTTTGTTGGAATGCATTGCAACGAATATGATACATCTCTAATTTCGTCTGCATTTTTGGATAAACTTGTGACATCAACGCACGCTTACGTTGCAATAAAAGCGTACGACCAGAATATATGTTTATGTACATATATACCTATATATGTATACACGTATATCATACAGCGTGAGAACGCTGTATGTTAATGATAATTCCTACATATGTATTTCATTTGTATAAATAGAGCACCATTTTGTAAAATAAAGCAGTTGTAGTCAACAAGCAAAATAAAGCAATATCATAATTACTGAACATTCTGGTGACCCCGAGAACAATAATGGCAGCCTTCATGGACTTGGTAAATCAACAAAACACAACAGGCAACAACATACAGGCCATTATACGAAACTTCAAGAAGGACTCCGCTGCAAGAAAAGAATCGGCGGAATACAATAAGGAGCGGCTCAATAGACTTGAAAAGGAATGGGCAAACTTCGAATCCACAGACAACGAAATTCGCTGTCTAGAAAATCCGCCCTTGGAGCACGATTACTTCAGCAATGACTAATACAACTCGATTATGCAATTGGTCTTGGAGTATAGAGACATTTTCGAGACTGCGGCTGTTCAGTTCGCTCCAAAACAAGCTCAACCCAAACCTCAGGTGGCACAAACCCAACCTCAGATGGCCCAAACTCAGTCCCAGCAGCAGGAGGTTGTACTGCAATCAGAAGCAAACAGCTTCATCAAATTAGTACGCAGGCAAGGGGTAATGATGGCGTCATTACAACGCGCATTGGATGACACAGTTTCACCTAGATGCAAACCGGTGATTGAAAAGCTATGGGCAAATATCCAGGACATCCATTTTCAAATTTATGAGATGTTCGACGATCCATCTCATGAGGGTTACAATGATAGCCAATTTTTGACCCTGAAGGAAAGGGTACGAGGGAGTTTCAAAGCGGGGGAAAGTAACCCGCAAACAATGCCATTCAAAAGTCAATCGGTCACATTGCCGAAGATCACAATCCCAAAATTTGATGGCAGTTATCTTAGGTGGCAGGAGTTTTACGACTTATTCACACAGCTTGTCATCAGTCAACCACTTTCAAAGGTTCAGAAGATGTACTACCTGAAGACTCACGTGGTCGGGAAGGCTGGAAATCTCATTAAACATTTTGAATCAACAGAGGATAATTTCGAAGCCGCCTGGTCCGTACTTCTGGAGCGGTACAACAACAAACGCCTACTCGTTAGTAAGCTTATAAACGAGCTGCTCAGTTCCACAGGAGGTTCATCAATGGGCAGCATTAAGAAGCTGCATGACACTACGAAAGAGTGTCTGTTAGCGTTAAAAAATCTTAAAATAGATACTTCAACATGGGATCCACTGCTTCTTCACCTGCTATTGAAGAAATTGGACCAGCCAACACGTTTACGCTACGAGCAATCCTTGTTGAAACCCCGTAAAGTGCAAACAATTCAAGAGTTCCTGCAATTTCTTGAGAAACATTTCCAATCCATGGAAGCTATGGGTAACAAAATTTCTATCCCTCATGCAAAGGTCTGCACTTCGGTTACGGCAAAGAATAATAACAACGACGCTTGCAGCCTGTGCAAAAAGGGAAAGCACCAATTATTTTCGTGCAGAGCATTTCTCCAACAATCTCCATCAGCGCGCTTTCAATTTATACAGAAACAGAAGTTTTGTCACAACTGTCTTACACCCGGACATTCTGCAAAAACCTGCGCACTTAGAAATTGTTTAAAATGTAACAAAAAGCACAACACCTTGTTGCATTTCGAGGATGCTAGCAAAGACACAACAATGTCAACCACTCCAGCGGAATCAACTGATTTGAAAACTGCCAAAAGATTCACAATCAAAGCAACAATTTCAAACCAGGAAGCCACGTCACTGGCAACCTCCAAACTCTCACGAGCAACCACATATGTACTACTCAGCACTGCAATGGTAAAAGTCAAGGGAAATGGAACAGAAGTGCAGTGCCGTGCAATCTTAGATTCAGGATCTCAAGTGAATTTTGTTACTGAGAGACTGGTAAAGCGACTAGGTATCTCAACTAAGCCATCCTCCATTTCTATTAACGGCATAGGCTCGAGTAACACTAAGGTACAAAACAGAGTCAATATTGCGTTATATTCCCGAATCAACACTTTCACCACGCGGCTAGAGGCAGCAGTGTTACCTCACATCATATCCCCACAACCCTCACAGGACATCAATATCAAAGAATGGAAAATTCCAGCAAATATCACGCTAGCTGATCCAGTATTTAATCGTCCCGACAAAATTGACATATTGTTGGGAGCAGAATTTTATAACCAGTTGATGGCAGTGGGACAAATTAAATTATCCGAAGACTTACCCATTCTGCAAAATACGGTTTTAGGATGGATCGTTTCAGGAAAAGTTGGTGGCAACTACATCACAAACGCAACATGTGGAGTATGCGCCGAAGATGACATCAATTTAGAAGCTGCATTTTCTAGGCTTTGGGAACTTGAGAAAGTTGCATCACGAGGAAAACAATTATCCACTGCTGAAAAACAGTGCGAAACTCATTTCGCTCAAAATACAACAATCACTGAAAGTGGAAGGTTTATGGTCAAATTGCCATTTCACGACAACATAGAGGCCTTAGGAGAATCGTATGGAATCGCATATAATCGATTCCTTGCCTTGGAACGCCGATTATCAAAATCTGAGACAAAAAATCAATATATCAAATTTATGGAGGAATATGAGAGGTTGGGACACATGACGCAGGTGAAAATTGACTCCATCGGGAAGCCTAGGTACTTCATTCCTCATCATTGCATCATGAGGCCTGCATCAGATGTGGAAAAAATGTATCGCCAGATGCTCATTCATCCGGAAGATAGAAAATTCCAACTCATCATCTGGAGAAATAATCCAAGTATGCCAATAACGCATTATCAGTTAAATACAATCACATATGGGACTAGATCAGCTCCATATTTGGCGACGAAATTCCTACAAAAAATTGCACAGGAAAATATGTTACAATATCCTCTCGGTGCTCAGTTTCTACATGACAATTTTTACGTAGATGACGAAATTGGTGGGTCAGACAGCTTAACCACAACTATTGAGATTCAACAGCAGTTAATACACATTTTAAAGCAACATGGTCTCAACCTACAAAAGTGGTATTCCAATAATGCACAATTACTGCACAATGTTGGCATGGAGGACCAGGAAGTCGATGTCGACTTCGACAATGATGTTAACCAAACCATTAAAACCCTGGGCTTAACATGGATGCCCAAGATCGATCGATTTTGCGGCAAGGTGCACCTGGGAAGTTGCAGTGTAATAACTAAACGGTCAGTCAGTGCAGATATAGCCCGACTCTTCGATCCTTTGGGAATACTGGCACCAATAGTAGTCACTACCAAAATCTTTATTCAAGATCTCTGGCAACTTAAATTAGAATGGGACGAAGCATTACCAGCCGACTTGAGTGCAAAATGGGCATCATTCCGTAGCGACTTAGAAAAGTTGAACAACATGCAAGTTTCAAGGCACGTGTTCGAAGGATACATTCCAACGAAAGTTCAAATTCATGTATTTGCAGATGCATCCGAAAAGGCATATGGGGCTGCGATATACATAAGATCAGAGCTGAACAACGGACAAGTTATCGTAAGGCTGTTGTGTGCCAAATCACGAGTAGCACCTTTAAAGCGGCAAACTCTTCCACGGCTGGAGCTCTGTGCATCAGTGTTGGGAGCTCAACTTAGCACAAGGATAAAGACGGACTTAAAGCTAGATGTTCCTACTTACTATTGGACTGATTTACAAATAGTCCTGGCATGGATTAACTCACCTTCATCATCGTACCAAACATTCGTAGCGAACCGAATAGCTACAATTCAGGAGCACACTATTGCTGAACAGTGGCGGTACATAGGCTCCAAAGACAACCCGGCCGACATTATATCAAGGGGATTACCGCCGGGGAAGCTTGAAAATTGCAGCCTATGGTTTTATGGGCCAAAAGTATTGCTTGGCGAAGAAGACACCTGGTCATCAAAATATTCCAAGGCAATATCAACAATAGACGAAACTACTAACATGGAACGCAAGAAGCTGTCATCAGTACCTGTAACAAGTACCATTGTTCAGGAAAGCATGCTTCATAACATCCGACATAATGGCTCTTTCAACATATTACAAAGAGTTGTAGGATACGTGTTAAGATTCATCAATCGAACCCGAAAACGATCACAGCAATCGGGCATTTCATTGACAGTGCTTGAACTAAAAGCCTCACTTATGGTCATAGTTCGAACAACGCAGCAGTTAGACTTCCAGGACGAGCTGAAGCAGCTCAAAGAATTCAACGTGGTTGGCAAGAACAGCCCATATCGCAGCCTTTCTCCGTTTCTGGACAACGATGGCATCTTACGCGTAGGAGGTCGCCTACAAGAATCAGTACTAACGTTCGATGCCAAACATCCAATGCTACTTCCTTATAAAAATCCAATAACCAAGTTGCTTATTCAAATTATCCACAAAGAAAACCGGCATTGTGGACCTCAAGCACTATTATCTTTTACAAGGCAACGATTTTGGCCAATAAAGGGAAGACTGTTGACTCGGTCAATTGTGGCAAACTGCGTTAGATGTAACCGAGCTAAACCAAGGCTGCTGGGCCAAATCATGGGTAATCTTCCATCAACAAGGGTAACTCCAGCACGACCATTCATCAACTCTGGCGTAGACTTCTGTGGACCATTCTCGGTTCACTTCAAGATTAGAGGAAAACGACCACAAAAGGCATATATAGCCGTGTTTTGCTGTTTTGCAACAAAGGCAGTACATCTTGAACTAGTAAGTGATTTAACGACTGCGGCATTCATAGGCGCATTAAAACGGTTCCTAAGCCGAAGAGGACATTGCTTAAATTTATATTGTGACAACTCAACAAATTTCGTAGGGGCAAGGAACCAGCTGGCTGAACTCAACGATGCGGTGCATGCCGACTCTGCACGTGAATCCATCATAAATCAATGTGCCACAAAGGGAATCACATTTCATTTCATTCCACCTAGAAGTCCACATTTTGGTGGACTATGGGAAGCAGCCGTAAAATCGGCAAAGCATCTCCTAGTCAGAAGCCCCTGTTGTTGTTGTTGTTTTAACAACAAAATCACTCCCCGAAGGTTTTGGGGTGTGTTGCCGAAATAACAGTCCTTGGACGGATATGAATCCGGTACGCTCCGGTACTCCCTTGCGGTACTGCCCGACTGTCGTGGGAGCGATTTGGTATGACCAGTGCAACCTTCTAGGTCATGGCATCCCTCCTTCCGAAAGGAAAGAGAAGATGGGTAATGAGAGGTGGGAGGCATCATATACGTAGATCAACCATCGAGTTGCACATCATTACCTTTGTGCATATTGGTCGCCTCTTACGACCGGTATGCCTACCGCGGGCATATTCTAAGCCCCAACCCGCAGGGGATAGTCAGAAGCCCCTCGACAGCATCACAAACTTATGAAGAATTGGACACGGTTGTCATAGAGGTGGAAGGCATCCTTAATTCCAGGCCCATCAGCCCAATGTCCGAGGACCCCAACGATCTTGCAGCTCTAACTTCAGGCCATTTTCTCATAGGAGAACCCATTAATGCACAATTAGACACAAATTCTGAAACACAAAAAATTAGCCTACTAACCAGATGGAAATTAGTCTCCCACCTCAAGCAGGCCTTTTGGAAGCGATGGTCAAGCGAATATTTGACTGAGCTTCAGTCAAGGCACAAATGGAAGATCGAACAGCAAAATGTCAAAATAGGTGACATGGTGATAGTAAAAGAAGACAGCTCACCAGTACTTCACTGGCCGCTAGGGCGAGTCGTCAATGTATACAAAGGAAAAGACGATGTGGTGCGGGTGGCAGATGTGAAAACCGCAACTGGTACTTGTAGGAGGCCAATTCATCGGCTAGCCCCCCTACCTATCGAGACAAATAGTGAGTCAGAAGAAAAAACAACCAGCATACCGGTCGAAAAAATTCCACCAAAGAAAGAAATCCATTCCTTGCACAAAGGATTTGCTACGCTACTAATATCACTATTGATCCTCCCCATAGCTTTGGGAGCTCAAATTGAAAACAGGAGACTTGGGTCAAAGCTTGGCATTCACTTTGAGGGAATTGAATCAACCGTTATATCCTCATCGGAGTGGAACCTTATAATTTACTACGACCTGAAAGGATTCACAGCAGAACTGGCAGCACTGTCAAATGGTACAATGGCGTTGCGACATTTGTGTCAAGAGATGAAGCAAAAAGGCATATGCAACGCTTTGGTAAAGCACTTTGAACAGAATGTAGACGCTCTACAACTGGATGCCTCAATAGTGAAATCCAACAGGCAGAAAAGAGGTGCAGTGGACATAATTGGAAATGTGGCGTACTCATTATTCGGCATCTTAGACTCACAATATGCCGAACAAATGTCGACCTGATCAAAAACCAAACGTCTATTGTGGACTCTACAATCAACATTTTGAAGCAGGACCAAAATGCAGTTGCCAAAAAATTCAGCGTAATAGATCAGCAGATTAGCCTCATACTAAATGGAACGCTTATCGCAGGGAATTTGCAGAGAATCCAGTCTTCTATTTTGGACGTTCTGATGGATTCGCATCATGGGAAAATAAGTCCTCTGCTCCTTACGCCCAGCCAATTAAAACATGAAGTGAGTAACATTAAAACTCGCTTATCAGCATCATTGTAACTGCCGGTACAACAAGACGAGTTGTTAAAACTATACCAGCTCATGAAGGTCAAAGGAGGAGTCACGCAAAAGCATTTGGTGTTTAGTATCACTTTGCCGCTTGTGGAACGTGATGGATACGACCTATTCAACATCGTACCGATCCCCAACTTGACCAATGGTACAATGATTGAGATCGTGCCATGTGCCTCAGTTTTTGCAATCAATACGGCTCTCGACAATTACTTTCCAATGACGGTGTCCGAATTTCAATCATGTGTGGACATCAAGCAGGGCAGTTACATATGTCCAAAAGTTCAAGACCTTTATAGCCGTGGATCGGCCAAATGCGCATGTGAAGAAAATCTTTTCCGTGATGACACGCAATCAAAATGTCTACTACGAAAAATAGCAAACGACTTTGCGTGGATACCACTACGGCATGACAACCAGTTTATATATGCCACATCAGTTTCATCTCGTGCCACTGTGGTATGTGGAAGAGATATCACCGAGATCAATTTAAAGGGATCAGGACTGCTATCACTTCAACCAGACTGCATCCTTAAACATCGCTTTGTATCAGTTCACTCTAGGGATGTGACTTTGAGTCATAAAAATCGATTATTTCATAATCGATTTTTTTTTGTTTAGAGATTAATCGATTTGTAAAAAATCGATTTAAAACAAAAAAATCGATTTTCGTTCGTATTTTTAGATTTTTATACGAAAAATGCCTATTTGATGTATTAGCGAAATATATTATGAAAATTTAATTTAAGTGAAAATCATTTAAGATAATAAGTATACAAAATTGCATTAAGTCAAGAATTTCATATTTTATTGAATGTTTATCATAAATGTTCAATACTCTGAAGCAGCTGCAGTACTTGGTTTAGCTCGTTTTGGCGTTGAAAATAAGGCCTGATTTTCTTCCGATGAAGATTGAGGCAGTGAATTATTATTTTCCGAGTTGCTGGTATCCTCAATGTCAGCTTTATTTGAATTCTGTAGTGATACAATTAAAATTTCAACTTAATTGAAAATTGTAAACATTTATACCAAATGATTTGTGCTACCTCATCAGCTTGCAAAAGAGCAAAATGTTTTCTTTCCATATGCTGTTTCAAATTTGTAGTGTTATTACACGTTTTTAATACTTTTGGACAATATTTACATTGTGCTCCCTTTTGCAGACCCAGAGCCATATAGATCACGTTTGCATGCAAACGCAACAACCATCATGATGCCATGTTCACGTACATTGTTGCATTTTTTAATACGTTTCTTCAAAAAATCTCTTTGCAAAAAAATCGTGTAATTTTAATAATCGATTTATTAAAAACCGATTTTTGCTATCAATAAAATCGATTCAAAAAAATCGAAAAAACAAACAACAACCCTAGTTCACTCGCATCAGCTAATATCCAGTAGTCTGGCTTCTTCCTACACAAGGCTTGGTGAAATCTCTAAGGTGGCTTCTGCAGAGCAACTAGAGCCCCTACTTCGGAAGCTGGACGACGTAAAATATATACCACAAACACAAAACCTGCCGTCATTACAAGCCGAATTGGTCAATCATAATCTATTAGAGCTACCACACAAACTTGATGCTCAAAATACTCATCATATCACAGTTGGTTACACAGCGCTGCTTTTAGTTGTGTGCCTACTGGTGTTTATGCTCGTCAAATGGAGATGTAAAACGAAGCACCATCAAGCTTTGCCCAGTAATACAGATCACTCCGAAAACGAAAAACCGACACCAGCCCCTCGTCATCGTCATCTAAATGAAGTTTTGGATTTTACCATTAACATTTAATCGAGCTGCGCTCACCGGGGGGAGGATGTTGACGCCAACGTCTTCATTCCCACAGTTTGTTGGAATGCATTGCAACGAATATGATACATCTTCAATTTCGTCTGCATTTTTGGATAAACTTGTGACATCAACGCACGCTTACGTTGCAATAAAAGCGTGCGACCAGAATATATGTTTATGTACATATATACCTACATATGTATACACGTATATCATACAGCGTGAGAACGCTGTATGTTAATGATAATTCCTACATATGTATTTCATTTGTATAAATAGAGCAACATTTTGTAAAATAAAGCAGTTGTAGTCAACAAGCAAAATAAAGCAATATCATAATTACTGAACAGAATCAAAAAGCAATGGAGTAATGGTAATTCACATTGAAAATAATGATGAGCGTGATAAAATAAAAACAGCAATTGAAAACAATATTGGAAAAGATTATGAAATTAAAGTGCCAGACATAATACGACCGAGCTTTATAGTAAGAGCGGTAAATTTTCAAGGTGACGATAATGCGCTGATTGATACAATAAGAAAAAAATACTCAAATTAGCGATAGTTCTTTAAAAGTCGTAAAAAAAATTTAAAGAAAACAAAATAACACAGTGGCTGTGGATATAATTATACAAACGGAAAAATAAGACTTCTCAAAGGTACTTGCTGCGGAACGAATAAATTTCGGGTGGGAAAGATGTAAAGTGTTTGACGCGATAGATGTACTAAGATGTTATAAGTGTAAAGGATTCAACCACAAATCTGCGGAATGTAAAAATGAAGAAGCCTGTCACAAGTGCAATGGAAACCACAATTTAAAAACGTGCAATCAAAATCCAATAAATAAATGTTTGAATTGTATAAAAGCAAAGGAAAAATTAAACCTACAATTAGACGTAGAGCATGATACGTTTGACAAAAAGTGCCCATGCTATGTAAATAAGCTGCAAACTAGAAAGAGTAAGCTCGGGTATTAGCAATCAATAAACGGCGAAGAAAATAAAAAAAGTAATAAGTGGAACAATGAACTAACATACGCTAACATACGAGAAGAGAGTGCAAATAAGATTAATAAATAAATGGTATGATCATGAGCTTACAGAGCTAACCAAATTAAAGTATGAGCTTTTCAAGATAGCCCAGAGAAACAACGAATGGGAAAATTATAATTATATAAAACGGGAATATAAAAAACTTGTCCAATTAAAAAATAAGCAGTATATAGATAATAAAATTGTAGAAAATCGTAATAACAAAGACAAAATGTGGAAATGCCTTAAAGACGCGATAAATTTTAGCAACGAAAAATCTCAAATACCTCGGGTTATTATAAATAACATACCAAGTTAGGAAGATCAAGAAACTGCAAGTCGCTTAAAACCAGACCTGTTAAATTCCCATTAGAATTGAGTAATCAATTGATTCAACAGCTTTTTCAATCATTAATGATTATTTTAATTGTTTTCAGAAATTTCCAATTACTAATTGATTAGAATTAGAAAAAAATTAAAAAAAATAAAAAAATTATCAAAACTAATCAAAAGTAATCAAAATAAAAATTTTGGATTGTTTTTGATTACTTTTGATTTTTTGATTTTTTTTGATTATTTTTTAAATTTTTTTTTTTTTTGAGTTTTTTTTTTATTATTTTTTGATTTTTTTTTTGGTCTTTTTGCTGAGTATTTTTGAGAGTATTTTTATGTACTCTAAAAGGAATGCTTGCGACATTTTCGAAGTTAAGTGTTCACCGACGATTTTTCAGCTACACAGTTTTCACTTTTATTTTTTTATCTTTTATTTTCTTACATATGTATCTACTTTCTTTGAATATAATACAATACAATTTCAATGTTTTCTAAAACCGCAAAAAAACCGTAAAATTTGTACAAAAACGAACTTTATGCATCGCTTATGCATATTTCCATCTATCAAACAATACAAAAAATAATCAAAACAATCAGAAATAATCAAAAACAATCAAAAATAATCAAAAGTAATCAAAAATAATAAATAATAATTATTATACTTAAATTGAATGGGCTACAAAACTGCATACTCAAAAAAATTTTCCAAATCCGGATAAAAAAGTTGAAAATTTTGATCAACATTTTTCAAAGTTTGACCCATTGTCCTGAATTCTGCGTTAGTCATAGAGATTTTAATTATTCAGTTTCTACTAAACATTACGCTATATTTTAAATGAAAATAATAAAAAATACATAAGTAAATATACTTAATTCTATGAGCACGAGTGTACATCAATAATAAATGAAAGCTTTAGAGACGGTATCTCTCCGTCATGTTGGAAAACTGCCACGGCAGCACGGAAAAAACAGAAGAAATACGACCTATTAATATGATGCCCTGCGATGAAAAAATTATAGAAAAAGTCGTCAAAGATCAGCTTCTCGAGTATTTAAACAAACATGAAATAATCATAAGCGAACAACCAGGGTTCAGATCCAAACACTCTTGTGAAACTCTAAACTTGGTAATATCGGAATGGAAGGAAGGAATGTCAAACAAGTTAGTGACAGTCTCAGTGTTCCTAGATCTAAAAAGGGCATTTGAGGCTTTTGACAGGGCAATACTACTGAGGAAGCTACATAACATAGGAGTACGTAATATAGCACTGGAGTGGTTTAAAAGCTACCTCACTGGAAGAAAGTAGAAAACCATAGTTAGAAATAAAATTTCTCCTGAAATTGACGTTGAAATAGGCCTACCACAAGGATCTGTACTTGGAGCAATACTATTCATAATATATGTACATAAATGATATTAAAACCTGTCTGAGCCATTGCAATATTAGGCTGTTTGCGGACGATGCACTGTAAGCTGTGCATCAGAGAGGGAAGCTATGTCCAAGATGCAAGAGGACTTAGATGCCGTATATAAGTGGTTGTGTCGAAACAGGCTCAAAATAAATATTGACAAAACAAAATATATGATTTTAAAAAGGAGTTCTTGCGTAGAAGAAAATATGTTGCTGAAAATAGCAAATTGTACGATACATAAAGTAAATGAAATGAAATACCTCGGAATAATAATTGATGAGACACTAAAGTATACACAGAAAATACACAGAAGCTAAAATATCAAAAAAAATTGGATTAATGATTCGAACCTGTAAACATGTGAGCAAACATTATAAAATAATGGTATATAGATCCATTATAGAACCCTACTTTATATATTGCCCTACAATTTTATTCACATTAGCGGCTTCGAATATCTCAAAACTACAGGTGAAACAAAATAAAGCAATGCGGTTTATCCTTAAGAAACGTTACGATACACCAATACATGAAATGCTAGAGAGCCTAAATTGGCTAAGTGTAAAACAACTCATCATATACTATACGTTAAAATTTATACATAACATAAAAATTGGAAATCTGCAAGAATATTTAAACGATCGATTTATGTACAACAGCGAGTTTCATGATTACCAGACAAGAAACAGAAACAACTTTCGCCTGCCATCGGAGTTCGAAAAGAAAAATATTTACTACGAAGGACTGAGAGAATACAACATTCTTCCAAGTGAAATAAAACAATGCCAAAATATCAATAAGTTTAATAAATTACTGTGTAATTATTGTAAAGCACTACCTTTTAGATAATGATCTCATAGATATACAAATAATTTGGGTCTACAAGACTGTATAAAATAAAAAAATAAATAAATAAACCGAATCCAGTGCCACGGCAAGTGATTCATAATCTATGTTACCAAAGTCGCGATACGTGAAAGAGCATGGTCTGCACGACGTATGAAAGTCATATTGGTGTTTCCATGCAGCCGTATGCGGCATTCGTACACTTTTGGAGTAATATAAATCTCACATAAAACGACCTCTCTGAAGTTGGCAAGACAACTTTTACGTAGCAAAAAAATATCTATTGGATAATTTGCCGTAAATTAGCCGTAAATTATCCGTGGATCAAAAAAATTTGCCGCGCCCATATTTTGGAAAATATCGTGTGGCTCGCTAACTTCATGTGAAGTTAGCATGCCACCTTGAAAGTCCACCTTAGACACCAGCTAGGAAAAAAATTCTTGCACCTGAATTTGCCGTAAATTAGCCGTAGTTAACTGGCATATTTAAAAAATTTAAAAAAAAAAACTTTTTTTTTTGGTGGTACACCGAGTATGAAGTTAGCGTGCCACTTTTGGGAAACTGTCTTAGACACCAGCTAGGAAAAAAATTCTTACGTCGAAATTTGCCGTAAATTAGCCGTAAACTATCTGCAAAATAAAAAAATTTGCCGCGCCTTTATTTTAGAAAAAAAAAATTTTTTAGGTAGTGCACCGCCAACTTCATATGAAGTTAGCGTGCCACTTTTGGGAAACTGTCTTAGACAACAGCTAGGAAAAAAATTCTTACTTCTAAATTTGCCGTGGTGGCGCGAACTAAGGTCAGTGGAATTAACGTCAGTGACGTTAATTCGCACCCAAAAACCGAACTAATGTCAGTGACATTAAGACGCATGACCAAAAACGAATTAAAGTCAGTGCCGTTAATTCGTATAATATTTTGACTTTAGTTCGCTTTGGACATGCGAATTAATGACATTGAGGCATTTGGGTTTGAGATTCGACGAAGTAGCGCCGCAGGCGAAAATTTGACTTAGGTCAGATCTCCAATTCGGGGCGTGATCCATGGTATTTATGTGCAGAACTCCTTTCCACATTGGCGGCCTTCGGCCGCGCTTCAAAAAATAACCCTGGGCTACGCCATTCCAACTCCGGGTGTGTGCCATAGCCGTGGCTACCGCCACGGTGATGTCCTTCCGCGTGCCACGTTTCCCACTTTTTCACTTTTTTTGGCTCAGCCTAATGTGCCATTACAACAACCACATGAAAATGACAGAACATTTTTAACTTTAACTGCAAATAACTTTTGAACGGTTGAAAGAAATCTCATTTCAGATTCTAAATCTAGACGTGGGTAATCGTTTACGTGGGGTACCGAGCGCTAATACACAACCAAAAATGTTGAGATATGTATTAGGAGATGCGCTTTGGTCCCAGGAGCATGAATATAACTCCGCTGAACCAATATTTTTAGTAGTTTGCGAGATATTTGCAGTTAAAGTTCAGAATTTTCTGTTATTTTCATGTGGTTGTTGTAATCACATTACCCTGTGAGAAAAGAGTGGCACGCGGAAGGACATCACCGTGGCGGTAGCCAGATTCATTTTTTAAATCCCAGATTTATGATATAATGATCATAAGTCGAAGGTGATAATGAAAAATGAAAATTTTGATTATACAAAAAATGTACTGACTTTAGTTCGCTTTCTTAAGGCGAATTAATGTCAATGACGTTAGTTCGCTAAAAATATTGACCTTAGTTCGCTTTTGGCATGCGTCTTAATGTCACTGACATTAATTCGCTTTTGGGGTGCGAATTAACGTCACTGACGTTAATTCCACTGACTTTAGTTCGCGCCACCTTTGCCGTACATTAGCCGTAAACTATCTTCAAAATAAAAAAATTTGCCGCTTTATATCTAATTAATTGTAATTTTTATTTGTAAATTATTTTTATACAAAAATTCGTCTTATTTCTTTTAAGTTATTGAATGGTTTTTTTGACATAAAACAATAGCTTTGGCTTTAGAGATGTAGTTGGTTTTATTTTCTTCCTTTTGTTCCTTTTCGGCCATGTCGTCGTACAACATCCAGCAACCGCCCCTTAAGCAAACAGCAGTATAGTGCCCGATTTCGTTTTGACAGCGTTGTATTTCAGACCCTTCGTAAGCTATTAGCCCAGTTAAATAAAATGAGTTGCCATTTTCGCCGTTAATCCGTTTTGAAATTTTATTTAAGGGTATATACAATCCATTTTCACTAAGAGAATAAATCTCGAAGCAAATTATGATTCCTGCAAGGAGAGTAAATATATAATATTAAATTAGGGACGAAAAAAGTTTTTTTTCTCCAGGATCGAAATTCTGGCTACAGAAAATATTTCTGCTTCCGAAAAGTACAATAAAAATCCAGACTTTTTTGTTTCAGAATTTACCGTATTTAAAGACATTTTAAAAAACTTTTTAATTTTAAGTCGAAAATACCAAATTTGTATGTTACCTACTAGGTACTATATTTATTTCACTTACCATATTCAATGTCCATTTCCATGCCTGCACCACATGCACATATCCTCGGTTTCATCATTTGTTTTCGGATTATTTGGAATAGCTTGTTCGTGAATAGTGCATTTATTTGCGTTATGTATGACGCGAAATACTCATCCTCCTGATTAGAGCAATTTTGTGTGCACTTCCCTACCGGAAATTTGGTGCATTATGTTCGATCAGTGACAAATCAGCTGATACTCAGGGCTTAGGTAATGAGCCGTCAGAATTGTGATCAGATTTCTATGGCGGTGGTGCAAAATCGTATCAAAACATTTCTGTACATGTAACCCGTTTGTGTATGTGTATGTGCTTTACCTAAGACCTGAATATCAGCCGAGTTGTCACTGAGGCCTCAGATGTCTGCATGTGTTGGTGTGCATCAGGATTGTCCGGTAGGGTTCATTGTCTTTTTAAAGGATGGCAATTTATTGAATATTTGCTCCTGCAGAATATTCACAGAAGTAGCACAATTAATTATATTTGGGCTCGGTCCTAAAGTGGCTTCATTTTGTATGCAGTGCTTGAGTAGAATTTTTCCTCTTTCTAAATAGCAGTGAGCGGAAATTCCTTTATAAATTACCAGATTTATAAGTTTAAGGAACTCATTTTCTACATTGTCTCTTAAAAAATTACGAACAGCCTCGTAATCAACAGCTGCCGCTATCATAATTTGAATTATGCTATCCAGACCACAAGTAAATTTAAAATGGTATAGCTTCTGGTCAATTTTCACAAATTTTAACTGCATACACGATCCGTTTTTGAACACAGTAATGCTTCGTGCATAAGAATTGAATGCTAATACATCCGCAATCCTTTTCGGGCTATCTCCTAGGCATAGGTTTTGGGTCCGTTTTTTTTATCTCTCTGAATGTCCTTTACTGCCAATCCCTTCAATTTCATTTAATGCCACCTTGTATGGCAAACTGTCACTTTTAAAACAAAGCAAGCAAATCCTTCCTTCATCGTCTCCTGGGTCATCATATATTATTGAACAACATTCGTCCCGGTGAATTTTACTTTCACATATGATACATCGTAGATTAGGTGTCGATGAAGCCCCACAAAGCAATCATATTCCTGTTTTATTAGTTTCAGTGGCGACCGCACCGATTGCCTTCTGGTTGAAATAGTGTTTTCAAGACTTCCTGGGCTAGTTTTTACATCTACTTTTTTATCCAAATTGTCGGATATATCTATTGGCTCAGTAGTGACTGTTTCAATATCTGCTGACACATCCATTGATTCGTCAATTTTGCTTTCATTGGAGGTTTCCGCATTTTCATTTATATCTGATAGGATTCTTAGACGTCCTTCATAGTAATCTATCATTTTTTCTACGGTTTCATCAATCCTAGTTACTTTTCCTTTTTTCTGCAAAACTCCATGCTAAATTTTGCGAAATTCGCTTTCAACTGCTGCACTAGAGCTGGGCCGGCTATTCTCAAATTTTGTATTAAAAATGGATGTCCACATAGGAATATGTTTGCATTCATAAATGAGTTTTTCCGCGATTTTTTTATCTGCGTGAGCATTTTCGTGATCACCTTCTTCATTCTCTAATTGAAGTTCTATTTTATTTTTTATATTCTCAGTCCAAGGCTGACACTTAGTAGACAAGGTTCTTGAATAAGTGCCCTTTTTTGCTTTGACTGCATGGATGTTTCCAACTTCCTCACTTTTTTTTTTCTAAAATAAAGGAGCGGCAAATTTTGTATTTTGCAGATAGTTTACGGCTAATTTACGGCAAATTTAGACGTAAGAATTTTTTTCCTAGCTGTTGTCTAAGAAAGTTTTCCAAAAGTGGCACGCTAACTTCATATGGAGTTGGCGGTGCACTACCAAAAAAAAATTTTGTTTTTTTCTAAAATAAAGGCGCGGCAAATTTTTTTATTTTGCAGATAGTTTACGGCAAATTTAGACGTAAGAATTTTTTTCCTAGCTGTTGTCTAAGACAGTTTTCCAAAAGTGGCACGCTAACTTCATATGAACTTGGCGGTGCATCACCAAATTTTTTAAATATGCCAGTTAACTACGGCTAATTTACGGCAAATTCAGGTGCAAGAATTTTTTTCCTAGCTGGTGTCTAATGTGGACTTTCACATGAAGTTAGCGTGCCACACGATGCTTTCCAAAATATGGGCGCGGCAAATTTTTTTGTTCCACGGATAATTTACGGCTAATTTACGGCAAAATATCCAATAGAAATTTTTTTGCTACGTAAAAGTTGTCTTGCCAACTTCAGAGAGGTCATAAAACGAGTTTTCGGGAAAATAAAAATACAGTTACGTTGCAATTAAAAAGAAGTATGTTTGGAAAAAAAATGATCGCCCTGAAAGCTTTGGTGTCTAAAATATCCGTTCAAAATGAGGTGATAACTTACGCGACAAAAACGGAAGTGCCTATATTGCGCACATACATATATGCGAAAGTCTGCGAATTAAGATAGTTCTTAATTTCTTTGAATATTCGTAACCTAAGCTAAATAATGCACCTTTACAATCCTCTCATGTTTAGAGAGAAATCATCTCTTTATATTTTTATTTAAAAAAAAAACTAAATAACGTACGCGACAATTTTTCTAGTACATTAATAATAAAATGCAGGGACGTAACTGTTATGAGAAATATGATAAAAAGGTCCCATTTAACCATTAATACTGATGTATTCAAATATTGGTTATAATTAACCATTACCGTAAGACATATTTTATATTGGTCAACATAACCATTATAAATGAGAGAAACATTTTTTGGTTAACAATAACCATTATTGTAAGTAATATGATTTTTTTGGTTATCGGTAGCAAAAAAATTCAAACAATATAAAACAACTTGAGTTGCTGGAGTGGCATGACCAATGTCTGCAAGTTCCTCGACGAAAAATTTACCACTATTCAGCAAAAAAAGTTTGCTGTCGAGTGGGTCACCGATAACCAAAAAAATTTAGTACTTGCGATAAGGGTTATTTGTAACCAAAAAAATAAATCTCTCATTTATATTGGTTACGATGACTAAAATAAAATACCTCTGATGATAATGGTTAAAAATTCCCTAAAACATATAAAGGGAATTTTCGCGTAACCTTTTCTTCTGAAAGAAAAAAATAACAATTATTTTCGGTCCCTGATAAAATGTTTTTGGTTTGAAATTTACACTTTAATTAGGAAACAAAATAAAAATGTATTCTTATTATAAAAACTATATGATAATGAAAATAAAATCGAATTCATAACATATGTATTTGTTGATATACATTCTTTATATATTAAAGTACTGCACAAGCTGATTCGCTTTCTTATGCACACACTGTGATTCGGTGTTATTGCTTATGTTTGCTTTGATTCGGTTGGACAAACGATCAGCACTCACTCGACAACAAACGAGAACAAGAGTTGAGCGGCAATGAAGCAGGTCTCGTGTTGAGTCGTTTGATCTATTTCGATCTTATTATTGTATTTCGAGTGACGAGCGATATAACAGTAACAACACCATTTAATGCTGCAAACAACTCGCGTCATTCGGTACATGCCATTAAATAGTAGCTGCCGGTCTGTCTTTTTTAAGCATAACAAATTATAATAGAAGAGGATGCTAAGATGGAGTGAGGTTTAAGTAAATTTTATTATTGTGTATTTTATTTTTTCTATAAGCAATATCAAGGCTATATTACCTGATATGTATATCTTCATATGTGCTTACATTATAAAGAATAAAAATAAGTGCAAATGTACCTGATTAAGCAAATTGTGTTCTTTGGTTTCAATTATGCCTGCAAAAATTTAGAAAAAAGCTTCTTTGTGCAGATATGTAAAATATCGTGTAAGCATACAGAGAACATATTTAACCAGAAATCGGTTACTTTTTCTAAAAAGTTACTATAAATAAATCAGCCTTATTGTAAATTTCATGGGAACAAATCTCCCAAAAATTTTTAATGGGGAAACAAAAACAAAGTGGGAAAATTGTTAGTGTTTCCCATAAAAAATTTTTGGGAGATTTGTTCCCATGAAATTTACAATAAGGCTGAATATCTATTTGTACATTTATATTTTTATTGCAGTTACATTTTTGTGCTAGGGCTTTAAGAAAAAGATGCCAGGGCCGTGTTGATTTTTCATGTTCCCATGGGTAAATAGTTCAATTTGCGTAAAGCAAAATGCACAAAATAATACTACCTGCTTCCTATTTTTTGGTAAATACTCATATAAATGTACTTACATATGGTCATATAAATTTGCGAACTCTTTGTATTGAATGGGCTGGTTAAGGATGAACAGTAGCAGGTAGATTTTTTATTGCGCTTGAACAACTGAAGAATTGCATTTGTTTTAATTTGGGTGTCTTTAACTAAATAAACACAAAGGACATACTTGCAAGAGGGATTGCCAATTCACCCGGCAGTAGCAGGTATATATGTAGCTATTTTCTGCTTTTGTCTTCCCTTGAAAATCTTTCATATATTTTAAACAATGATTAGGTACACTAAATAAGTTTAAAAATATTAAATTGTCCGCTTACTATGTGTTAAGATGCAAAATTTATGCATACCAATTTTTCGGTTTACACATTAATTTTTCGGTACATCCCATTAGTGGGATTCTTTAATGACCGGGTTTTCCGATTGTAGTGGGATTTTTTGAGTTTTTCAGATTATGCAGGTTTGTAGTTTATTGAATTTTAGTATAATAAGATATCAATCTTAAGCCTCTAACTTAACTACCTAATTTTTGCCAATTTGTTTTCTAGCCAATAAAAAAAATCGGCCTTACACATTGGTATGAAAGAAATAGGCATTTCGGCTAAAAAAAATTACCAAAAATCAGGTAATTAAATCAGAAGCTTAAGATTGCTATCTTATCATACTAAAAGTCAATAAACTACAAAATTGCATACCCGAAAATTCTTAGTAACAATCTCAAAATTTTCCTTATAATTCGCGGAATTTCCCTGAATTTTGCACTAAATTCTAAACTTTTGTTTACAATATTTGTATTGTATTCTTACGTACATTTTCATAAGAAATTATTTTTAAAGAAGTACCTGCAGTGTTACGTTTTGAAAAAGATTCGAAACAAACTATAAGTAAACGGTTGTAGTTGAATACGAAACTATTGCCTTTCGAATCAATTGTCAACCGACTCAACTGCCTTTCGAGTTAAGCATAAAACGATTCACAAAACAAACACTCATTTCTCAATGTTTGCAGTGCCGTCTGATGCGACGTCTTGCTTGCTTACAAGCAGTTCGACTCATATCGCGTGTTATTGTTGTGCATAGCAAGACACAGAAATATTTGCGAGTGGCTTGAAAGGGCGAACGGATGATTCGTTGCAGGCGTTTATTATATATTTACACTAGCAGACCCGGCCACGCGTTGCTGTGGCTAAGGTTCTTGTTATATTACCACCGTGTTATTTTACCCAAATGCTAATTGTAAGAAAGCATGGCGACCTCCTTGAAAGATTTCCTATCACCGTTGATATGAATTTCCAAATGCACCGTTGAGGAAAAATTAATACAAAAGAAATATGTTATTAAAGTTTTTTTTATTTTTTGTGTTCAAGTTTGGAACAAATTAGTATATTACAAAGTTGTAAGTAAGTTACACGTGATACCTAAACTTATAAATGATAAGTAGGCAGCAATTTTTTGAACAATGAAGCAATTGTAAAAATACGAATAACGGGGTTTCACAAAATGCGTTCACTACAAAATATGTACATATATGTATTTGATTTTTACTTATCCCTCAGCAACACGAAAACGTATGTACATATGTATGTTAATTTTGTTTTTATTTAAAGCGTCATCCATACATACATATGTATGTATGTACGAAGCGAAGTACCGCTACCGAGCGCTCGCTTAACTTAAATCGATTCATTTGGTTGACAGCGAACAAACACACAAACAGCTTTTTTTAGAAAAGGTGCTCCTATTGTTTAAACAATTTTGGTTAAATAATATATGAATCAACTATTTTTTTTGATGCAGAACGAAAGTAAATTTTTCAAAGTTTAACTTCAAGTAAGTTTCATTCTAATCGGTGGATCCGTTTATGATTTGTGGCTGTGTAAACAAAAAAATTTATGGTTTTTTACCGATTTCCACTCCCCCTTGAGATAAAAGGTATCCTATCTTTCAAGTTTGATCAAACTGTAGATGCTGTGCAAATTTCATTAAAATCGGTTGAGTAGTTTAGGAGCTCACCCTGATCGAACATGTGACACGTGATTTTTATATACATATTATATATTTACATAAACTCTAATATTTTCTCGTAAAGAGTATCCCGTTCGAGCAGCATTTATATGTTGACTGTCGACGAATATATCGATATATTCACAAATGAAAAAGCATCTGGTAAAATTATATTATTAGCTTTTACTATTTGCCACACCTTTCTCTTTACAGCACCTATTCCATCCACAGCGCCTTTGCCATGCGAGGTGGCAAAGAAATTCCATTCAAAATATTTGCAGCTAAATTTATTTACAAAATAAGGGATGCTTGTTAAAATAAACTTATTTTTAAACTGCACCTATGTATTCAGGATAATGTTATTGAAAAAATTGCTTTTAACGTCGATTTTAATGTATTAAAATAAAATATTCATACTTAGAATAACGTATGCGACAAACTTTAAAGGGTAATACAACTTTTATTACTGCGATTGAAAAGAAAACTTCAGCGAATATATTTAACTAGAAGATCTCTTGATTTGGAATTGTAATATCTATTACTTGCGACTGTCAATACACAAATGATATAGACAAATAATGTTTTTGCATAACGTACGCGACAAGGGTTTACTATCAAAAGTAAATAAAAAAAATACCGTTATTCGAGTTCAAACTTCTCTTTTTCTAATTTTTGTAAGTAGTTGTTATTGTTAATTTAATTTTAAGATGTATTTGCACTACTTCAAATCTCTTAATTTAGGTAATAAGGAAGAGAAAATAGTTGATTCAATTTGCGAAAACTGAGCTGAAGAAACCCTCAGTTTTACTCTTCCGTTTATGAGTTTTGAGATACCAACAAGCTGTAAATACTTCCATTTTATAAAAATTCAATTACTTTTCCCTTAATAATTCCTCTTAAAACCCATTTTCTGGTCATATAATTTTTTCAGTCGTGGTTGACCTTCTCATGGAAACACCCATATGTTAAGCATATGAGGTCATGCTTTGAAAAACAGGATGCAGACAGTTGATTGGATTCGAGCAGTTTAGAGGTTCATTTACAAAAAATAAATCTAGCAAAGTCGAGCTAGTACTGGTAAATTGAGTTGGTAGTGTAGAATTGGTGGGATATAGACCTAAAGATCCCATGCATAGCTTTATGCTGTCATCAACCAGCAGGTTACAGTTGAAATCGCCAGCGATTATAATATTCTCATAACCTAAAAGTAGCGGTTGTAAAAATTTAACGAACCCAGAAAAATTTACTTGACGATTAGGTCTATATCAGGCCCAGGCAATTTTGCAATTGAGGTAGTGTTAGTGAGAGCGCACCACTGAAATGCTGTCGTTTGTTTGTGTTCAGTGTCTTACTAGCAAGCAATGAAGCAATAGCTTATGCGGAAGTATTTCACTAATGCGCAACAATTAATTTATTCAAAACTAGTAAGGCCCGCTTGCTTCGCTGCGTATCAGAACTTAACTTTCAACTTTCTTTCTATAACTTGATTGTATAGTTCACCACAACAATTAAAAAATACATTTGGGCCAGTCTTCGAAATTTGAAATACATACATATCTCTACATATAATAAAATTGTAACAGGTCGATGTCTGTACATGGCATCTGCCCACCCTTCTCTTTTTCCGTCCGAAATTTTTGAAGATATATAATTGAAACCATTTGAGATATTTAAATTAAGCGCATCGCATATAAAAGTACCCATTGGCACCATTCGTTTGATACCCATATTGTACTAACACATTTTTTTGCAGACACACAAAAATTAAAAAAATGGTTGATTTGGATTCTACTCGTTTAATAATGCTTCCCCCAATCAATTTTTTGTTGATATCTGCCATGTACAGACATCGACCTGTTACAATTTTATTATATGTAGAGATGAATGAATATACTAATTATTTCATGATAAAAAATGCAATGCATATTATGCTACAAATAATTACAATAAATTAATTGTTGCGCATTAGTGAAATACTTCCGCATAAGCTGTTGCTTCATTGCTTGCTAGTAAGACACTGAACACAAACAAACGACAGCATTTCGTTTATCAGTGCGCTCACACAAGCGAAGCAAGCAAAGAGCGAAATAATCTGTGTGAATTTGGTTCTCAATTATACGGACAATTGTACCACTGAATGCCTGGGCCTGGTCTATATGCACAGCCAATGAGGAGCTTATTATTACTATCAGAAAACAACTCAACAAACACATATTCTACAGAATCACCGGAACTATAACTACAACAATTTACAGCGTAAACTACTTTTAACATATACGTAAACTACTCTAACATAACGAAAGACATTATAACCACCAAACACAATACTCAACAGTACTGCGGAAGCAATCAAATCCAATAAACCTTGGTAGGAAAAACGAACCAGCATCCACCGGCTACAATCGCACCACTTCAAAAGCACAACAACTACCTTCCCAACGGATTACAAATAGAGGAGAAGAAATCGACTACTACGAATTACCAAAAGTACTTATCGAATCCGAGCCCAAAAACAGCATAGCCAACACTTTTACACAAATGCAAGAATCATCAAGCGAAACCGATTGCGAACACAATTAAAAGAACAAGACAGTTACGATTCTTCCAGCCAAGACTTCAATCCGCGAAAAAGCGGCCTTTAAAAACAAAGGCGATAATCAATCAAAGATTAGCAAAAAATTGCTAATACAAAACGCACAAGCTATATCCAAAGCTAGCTAAAACCGAACCTTAATATACCCCCATATTTGTTATATTATTATTACAACTATTAGTATAATTATTATGTTGTGGTTGTTGTTAGCAGTGCTTTGCACTGCCCAAAGGGCCAGCACACTCTTAATTGTCATCGGGTTCTTCTAACGGAAGTCCAAGGAAACGCGCAGTTTCAACAGGGTTGGACCAAAGTGATAAAGGTGTTAGAAGAGTAGGCGTCCTCATAGCTGTTGACTCACGTCTTCCATCTGAGTTGGTCAGCTTGGCCAATGTGTCTGATATTGAAGTTATCGCTGTGAAGCTTTCATTGCCTGGTTCCTGCGTATTTATCTCCTGCTCGTACATACCGCCTCAGTCGAATTTACTTGTTTATAATCGTTATAACTCCGTTATTAGAAGTCTGTATTCTCAGTTACGGGACAAAGATCGCCTTTTAGTTCTTGGTGATTTTAATTTACCCGCAGTGAGTGGGGTCGGCTCAAGTGACTCAAACATTTTAACCCGTACCACACGGCATGATTTTCTCATTGATCTTTCTGACACGTCTCTGGTACAAATTAACAACGTACAAAATTGTAAAAATAAAATACTTGACTTGGTGTTCGTGGACGACTCTGTAGGGGTCGCTCTTAATCGCATTACTCCGTTAACTGTTCCTGAAGATACCCTTCACCCTACACTTGAGATTGCATTGGACACTAGGCAACCCCGGGGGCTTATTACTACCGAAGGTAGACAGCGATCACGCACGCGATGGTTCTATAAAGCAAACTTCGTCATGCTCAACGAGTTGCTTGCCACCCATGACTGGACGGAGCTCTATGCTTGTAATGATATCGAGTCGGCAACCTCAGTTTTCTACAGTTCCCTAAATGGTTTCTTCGACAGCTGTGTCCCTTTTCGCTTCATTAGTGTTGGTATGGCAAAGCCGCCCTGGTGGTCTAAACAGCTGGTGAGACTCAGCAATATTACGTCTAAGTTTTACAAGCGTTTTCAAAGAACAGGTGCATCTGCTGAGTATTCTAAATATTTGGTGGCGCGCTCCAACCTTCAGTTGCTCAACCAACAATGCTACAAAAGTTATTTAGTGGGCTGTAAAACCCAATTCTTTACCAACCCGAAAAAGTTCTACAATTTTGTCAATTCGAAAAGGAAAACTACGGGATTTCCATCTTCCTTCGCCTTTGGATCTAAGAGTGCTAGTTCGGATCAGGATATTTCTGAATTATTTGCAGAATTCTTTATGTCGACCTACACATCTAATAAGTTCCAGTCCAGTCCCTACCCTTACAATTTAAATAGCTCTAATAGCATTCACATGCCTATTTTGGATAAACATTCTGTTCTACAAAGTCTTCTTGCACTGAAACCTTCATTTTCCCCTGGTCCTGATGGTGTTCCCAGTTGCGTGTTGAACTACTGTGCTATACATTCATCTGACCCAATTTTTAAACTGTTTAAACTATCTCTTGAATCTGCTGCGTTCCCTACAATCTGGAAGCAATCTTTTATTATACCTTTACATAAAAAAGGTAGCAGGTCAAATATTGAGAATTATAGGGGCATAGCTAAGCTCTCAGCTATTCCTAAAACATTTGAACACATAATAACTCGCCAGCTGCAATACCGGTGTAGGTGTTTATAATCACCGTGTCAGCATGGTTTTGTACCCCGACGATCTACCTCAACTAACTTGCTTGAGTTCTCCTCCTTTGTTATAAAAATACTTTGTCTATGTCCATTGACGTAACTTCCGGTGTCCCCCAGGGTAGTCATCTTGGCCCCTTACTCTTTACCCTGTTCATAAATGACCTACCCCAAATCATCTCTCATTCTCGAACTCTTATGTATGCTTATGTATGTAGTCAGCGATCACGCACGCGATGGTTCTATAAAGCAAACTTCGTCATGCTCAACGAGTTGCTTGCCACCCATGACTGGACGGAGCTCTATGCTTGTAATGACATCGAGTAGGCAACCTCAGTTTTCTACAGTTCCCTAAATGGTTTCTTCGACAGCTGTGTCCCTTTTCGCTTCATTAGTGTTGGTATGGCAAAGCCGTTCTGGTGGTCTAAACAGCTGGTGAGACTCAGCAATATTAAGTCTAAGTTTTACAAGCGTTTTCAAAGAACAGGTGCATCTGCTGAGTATTCATTTTCATTTTCATTTTCATTTATTGAGTCTAACTAGACTAATAACAAATAAGCTTATACAGACCAAAGTTTAACTAATATATAGGCATCCACCTTAGTAGCTAATATAAGTAATACTATTACATAATAAATAATTATTTAGAACATTGCGAAAAACATTTTTAGCCAAAGAGAAGTCAAAATGCAAAAAATTTGAGAAATAATTGAAGTCCACTAAAGTTCTATTGACCGGTGCGGTTGAACTATAGACAGTTCTACTGCGACCAATAAAGAAGACTTCAAAGCGACGAAGGTTCCTCAATGGGGTATTTAATGACAATCTCTCCAGAAGTGACGGGCAGTCAATTTTACCAGAGATAATGTCAAAGATGAAAGATAACGCCAACAAAATTCTACGATTATTCAACGATAGCAAATTTAGCAATTGACATCGTGACTCATATGACGGAATCGGCTCCGTGAATCGTAACGAATATAGTGCAAAGCGCAAGAAGATCTTTTGTACCCTTTCCAACCGATTGGTGTGAACGGCATGGCATCCCTGGCTAGTAAGACGAAAGTTTATTGCTCGTGAATTTAAAAATATTATTTGTTGGTTTGGAGTGTCAGACAATTGTTAAAACTGTTAAATATATGTTCATGCACTCTGTGTTCATCGTAAGTTGTTGAAATCTTCCTCAGCTGGCGTGTTTTTTGTGAAGACGTACAAAATTTAAAAAAATTTTATTTGCATTGCAACAACAACTAGCCCGTAAACAAGTGAATTTTCTTTGCGCCATTTTCCACAAGCTTATTTGTATTTGACACTTGTTCTACGGTCAAGAGCGCCATCTGTGTGAGAAGTTTTTCTGGTGGTCAGATTATATCAAGGTGACTCAAAAAGTACTCTACGAAAGAAGGTATACATATACACATATTGCGATGTCTTTTACTGCCCCCTCATCTGCTGCACCTAAACGAAGGCTAAGTAAGGGTTCTCCAACTGCCAAATTGGCTAAATTAGATGAAAGTGTCACTCTGGCGACTGTTTTTGCCAAACTCAAAGACCTAGAAGAAAGGATTTAGCAGCATACTGAACAACTACGGCCTCTAATAGAAACCTTAGCGTATAAAGTGGCTGAGGTTGAAAATAAGCTTTCAAAGCGTATAGAGGAAGAAATATCTGCGCTTGCTGCTACGGTTGCCGACTCATCTGCTCGAGTTACTGTCTTGGAAACTAATGCTGTGAAAATAGAAGAAGAAATGGCTTCCATGAAAAACCTTATAGCGGGTGTTATGGAACATAGTACCGCGCCTGATATTTCCGCAGATGCGGTTGCGTTCGGCGTTCCATATGTGGAAGGAGAAAATTTACAAAGTATTTTTAATCGGGTGTGCATGTCTATAGACTTTCTGGCTCCTCAGATAAGGGATATTTTCCGCACCAAAGCCCCAACGACTACACCAAATAGTGCAATTATTATAAAATTTTACTCGCCTCTTGACCGCAATCGTACCCTGCGAGCTTTTGGCGAACAGCGCAGAAAAATCTTGGTATCGAGGGGTTCTTCCATATCTATGAAAGCCTTTCGAAAGAAAACAGGACTCTTCTGCAAGAAGCCATCAAACTGCGTCGAAATGGGAAGGTGAAGTCGGTATTTACGATAAGAGGCGTCGTTTATGTTAGAAGCGATAGCGACAGCACTGGAAGTAACCCTCCCACAAATATAAGCTGTGTGGAAGATCTGCAACAGTTTCGTTAGCTTAGTCTTAAGTTTATGTCCTAGTCGTAGTAAAATATTTATTGTGAAGGTAGTCAAACTCATATATTGCTTCTTATCTTTACTTTTTTATCCTCTTAAAGTTGCTTTTAACTTATGCTGTCCTATTGATGGTGGGTAATGAAACGTATAGCATTGGCGATAATAGCATTTCACTTATAAATATTTTATGCAGAAGGAAAAGGGTTTCAATGTAGTGCATTTTAATGCCAGGAGCTTAATTGACGAGAAAATGGATCAGGTTAGGAGAACATTTGAGCAGTCTTCGGTTGATGTTATATGAAAAAATATCTGAAGTCGAGCATAGTGTCCCATGGAGGTGGGGGCTCAACGGAGTACCTGCCGATAGAGGTGTCCAATCAGCTGTCTAAGGTTCTGTTGTCTTGCGTTTATAACCCCAATAGATGTCTTAGTGTAAGTGATTTCTTTAATACGTTGTCTGTCTTAGCTGTTGATTTTGACGAAATAATTGTCTGTGGTGATTTTAATGTAGATATGTTACATCGTGACACGTACAGCTCCCGTTTTCTAGATGATGTGGCAAGTGTTGGCCTTTCTGTTGTCAACTCCTCTGTACCGACAAGATATGGTAATAATTGTTGTCCTAGTCTACTAGATTATTTTATTGTGTCTGATATGTCTTCTGTCCAAAAATTTGACCAGATTTCTTTTGTTTCTGACCATGATTTAATTTTTTGTTCTTTTGACATTACTTTTGACCATGATAATTTAGCTACTAGTCCTTATAGTTTTCCTGACTATCGCTCTATTAATTTTAATGACTTGACCTCTGATATATCTTGTGTTGACTGGACTATTTGCTGGAGCTTACCAACCGTGAATGACAAGCTTAACTATCTTAATAATATACTGTTATCTCTTTTTAACACTCATGTACCGTTGCGGACCGCTCGAAAAAATCACCATCCTGCCCATGGTTCAACAAAACTGCTCGTGACATAATTAAAAAGCGTAACAAAGCCTATTCAGTATGGAAAATAAATCGAACTGATATTAACTGGCGCGCATATAAAAATATTCGAAATGAAGCTACTGCCACCATAAGACATGAGAAGCGGGCATACTTTGCTAAAATGTTAAACTCTGAACTTCCTAATAATGTCTTGTGGCGAAACTTGAAAAATTTGCGTGTGAATGTTAAGGGCAATCGAGATTGCTCGCTCGACTCTGAGGAACTGAATGCTGCATTTGTAAATAGTGCGCCCTCATCCTACGTACCGAACACTCCGATGCTCTCTACTCCTGTGTCTCTCTCTCAGAAATTCGAATTCCGTGCTGTGTCGGAGCATGATGTGGTGCGATCTATTTACAAAATACGCTCGAATGCAATTGGTGCTGATGGAATTCCTGTGAAATTTATAAAAATTATTCTCCAACAAATACTCCCGATCCTAACCCATATAATCAACCACTGTATCACAACCTCGTGCTTCCCTGACGTGTGGAAGGTTGCAACTGTTCTTCCTGTAGCTAAAACCAAGGCTGCAAATTGTCCAGGCGATTTTCGTCCCATAAGTATTCTTCCTGCTCTTTCAAAGGCCTTTGAAACCTTGTTATCAGAACAGATTCATGCACACCTCGATATGTTCAAACTACTCTCTCCATTCCAGTCGGGCTTTAGAGCTAAGCATAGCTGCCCAACGGCCATAGTTAAAATCTTGGATGACATACGTGTCCCCTATGACAGCAATCAGATAACATTGTTGTGCTTGCTTGACTTTTCTAAAGCATTTGACTCAGTGAACCATAAGTTGTTATGCATGAAGTTGAAGTCTTATTTTGGTTTCGAGGACTCATCCTTGAAACTTATGACGAGCTACTTGGGTGACAGAACACAACGAGTCAAGGTGGGATCGAAACTGTCTGAACTTAGGCGGCTATCAACTGGTGTACCTCAAGGCTCAATACTTGGACCGCTATTATTCAGCCTATTTATTAATGACATATTTAGTACCTGTATGTATGCTAAAATGCATGCTTATGCGGATGATATACAACTGTATATGTCCGGAACACACAGACAAACTTCCGAACTTTGTGCCAAGTTTAATAGTGACTTGTCATCTATCTCATCTTGGGCACTAAGTAATTGTCTCTCTCTAAATTGTGATAAGTCATATGTGTTACCAATATCAAAATGCAGATTAACTTTTTAGATCTCCCAGCTTTAAATGTCAACAATAAAAGTCTTAAATATGTATCAAAAGTAACGAATCTGGGGTTCGTTATTAACTCTAATCTCTCATGTGCTGATCATATTAACACCGTTGTTAGTAAAGTTTACTACACCCTACGTAATTTAAGAATGTCTGCGGCCTTCACACCGCTTGTTATTAGAAGACGACTTGCTATACAACTAATATTACCAATTATTTGCTATTCGGAATGTGTATATAGCAAATTAGATTCCAACTCTGCACATAAGATCAATCACGTCACGCGGTATGTCTTCGGGTTAGCAAAGTTTGATCATATTTCTGCATGGAGAACGCGTCTTTTGGGTTGCGAAATATCTGACTATCTTAAAGCAAGAAATTGTATTTTTCTGTGTCGTGTGATTTCTGATAGAATGCCCAATTACCTGTATACCAAACTAACATTTTCCAGATCAGCTCGAATAAGTGACTTGATTGTGCCCAACTACAATTATATAAACTCTACAAGGCTATTTTTCGTCAATGCTATCCGCCTATGGAACTCTATCCCAAATTCGGTTCGCAATAGTCTAGGTAAAAGCAACTTTAAGAATGTTATACATTCGTTCTTCAGTAGCGTATACACCAATCAGTAACTGAGTTTAACTACCTATAGTCTAGTCTTTTTTTTTTGTTCTGTTATATTTGTAAATAATTTGTTATTCTTGCTAACCCTATGTTTTCACTTTATTCCGTTATTGTTGTTGTATTAACAAATTTCTGTAATTTTAAGTTTTGAAGATTATGTGCACTTTTATGTAAATTTTTTGTTGTACTATAAAAGGCCATTAAGGATCTTATTGTACTAATATTTTTTGTTAATAAATGAAATGAAATGAAATGAAGGCCTCCAGATAAAAGATGCGTATTCCAGCTTGGAGCGAACCAGAGTGGTGTATAAGAGTTTAAAAGTATAGGGATCATTGAAGTGTGAGGAGTGGCGCCTCACAAAAGCATGCATAGCCAATGCTTTGGGAACAACAAAATTTACATGTGTTGAAAACGTAAATTTCGAATCAAAAAATACACCAAGATCCTTAAACTCAGTAATCTTGGGAAGATGAGTATGATCGATATGATAAGAAGTATTCAGCGGGTTCTGTAACTTAGAATAAGTTACAGCATTGCACTTATTAATATTGACGCACCAGCTGAAAAGCTTATTGACTTCAATTTGCACAGCAGTGGCATCATCAAGACAAGTAATTTCAGAGTATATTTTCATATCATCTGCATAAAGCAGATATTTAGAAAACGAGAAACAAGAGCTAACATCATTAATAAATAAGATAAATAATAATGGTCCTAGAATACTGCCTTGAGGCACACCTGAGGTAGCCGAAAAATGCTTCGAATGAACTCCATCAATGTTTACAATATTATTTCTGTTACATAAATAAGACTCAATCCAGCGGAGGAACGTAGAATGGAAACCATAGGAGGCTAGTTTCATTAATAAGATTTTATGTGAAATTTTGTCAAACGCCTTAGAGAAGTCGAGATAGATAGTGTCAACCTGGAATCCTCTCCGGAATGACAAATGACAATCCTCTGAAAAAATTGAGAGGTTGGTAATGGTGGATCTAGTCGCGACAAAGCCATGTTGCATAGGAGAGATCATATGTTTAACACTGAAGTAGATCTTCGCTTTCACAATGCATTCGAAGAGCTTTGAGGTAGTTGAGAGTTTAGAAATGGGTCTATAATTTGTGCAGTTGCTTTTATTACCAGACTTAAATATCGGCGTGACCGTTGCCCTCTTCCAGTCATCGACGAAGATTCCTGAAGAGAGAGATAGATTAAATATTTGGTGGCGCGCTCCAACCTTCAGTTGCTCAACCAACAATGCTACAAAAGTTATTTAGTGGGCTGTAAAACCCAATTCTTTACCAACCCGAAAAAGTTCTACAATTTTGTCAATTCGAAAAGGAAAACTACCGGATTTCCATCTTCCTTCGCCTTTGGATCCAAGAGTGCTAGTTCGGATCAGGATATTTCTGAATTATTTGCAGAATTCTTTATGTCGACCTACACATCTAATAAGTTCCAGTCCAGTCGCTACCCTTACAATTTAAATAGCTCTAATAGCATTCACATGCCTGTTTGGATAAACATTCTGTTCTACTGCGTTCCCTACAATCTGGAAGCAATCTTTTATTATACCTTTACATAAAAAAGGTAGCAGGTCAAATATTGACAATTATAGGGGCATAGCTAAGCTCTCAGCTATTCCTAAAACATTTGAACACATAATAACTCGCCAGCTGCAATACCGGTGTAGGTGTTTATTACCACCGTGTCAGCATGGTTTTGTACCCCGACGATCTACCTGTTGTTGTTGTTGTTGTTGTTGTAACACTACTTTGCCCTGCCTAGGTAGTCAGTATCAACCTTACCCAATATTGTCATCGAACTCTTCTAACGGAAGTCCTAGAAACCTAGCGGCTTCAACAGGAGAGGACCAGAGGGATATGGGTGTTAGAAGAGTAGGCTCGGATGAGCAGACAAAAAGATGGTTAGTAGTATGGGGGGACAAGCCGCATGCCGGACAAACATTAGGCAAGTCGGGGTTCAGTCTGGATAGGTAAGAGTTTAACCTATTACAATATCCAGACCGGAGTTGGGCCAGCATCACCCTAGTCTCCCTAGGCAGCTCGCGATCCTCTTCGGCAACGGGTGGTGTTGTTGCCTGAAGAACGGCGTTCACCGGGAGAGAGCCAACATAGGAATTTACCGAATTTGTGTGGATGAGGGTGAGGGCCTGCCGGTGCACCTTAGGATCAAACGGCGTGGAAATCAGGTGCCGGATCTCATCGTAGTGTTTGCGTAGATGGCTCCTTATGCTCCTGGGGGGCGGATCCTCGTTGATCAGGCGTCCGTTCGGATGCTGCGGTTTGCAACAGTTGAACAGGAATTGCCTGGTCAACATCTCGCTATGCTCTTTAACGGCGAGCATTTTCGCTTCATTATGTAAGTGATGCTCAGGAGACATAAGAAGACACCCAGTGGCGGTACGAAGGGCGGTGTTTTGGCAGACCTGTAGCCTCGTCCAGTGTGTGTCAGCTAGCCCCGGCGACCATATAGGCGTCGCGTAGCTCAGTACCGGCTGGCCAATTGCTTTATATGTAGCTAGTAACGTTTCTTTGTCTTTACCCCAAGTGCTGCCAGCTAGGGACTTGAGGATTTTGTTACGGCTTTGGACTTTATTGGCAATTGCGGTTACATGAGCGCCGTATTTGAACATGTTATCAAACGTCACCCCTAAGATTTTGGGGTGTGAGACAGTTGGTAGCTTGACACTATCAACGTAGACGTCTAATTCCATGTTCACTTGCGTTGTCCACGTCGTAAATAGGGTGGCCGAGGACTTATTCGCTGACAATGCCAGGTTTCTCCCGGCGAAGAATTCGGACACGGCTGGGAGGTATGAGTTAATTTGAGAGCAGAGTTCTTCTACGGAGGGGCCTGTTGCCAGAATCGTACAATCGTCGGCGTAAGAGACGATCGAGACACCCTCTGGTGGGGGGGGGGAAGTTTCAATATATAATAGTTGAACAGGAACGGGGATAGGACACCACCCTGTGGCACCCCTTGTTTAACTATTCTGGGTTTTGATCTTGCGCCTCTGAACTCAACCGACGATTGACGACCACTCAAATAGTTGGCAGTCCAACGTTTAAGACAGGGAAGAAGGGACGAATCTTCAAGGTCTTTCATTGTTGTTGTTGTTGTTTTAACAACAAAATCACTCCCCGAAGGTTTTGGGGAGTGTTGTCGAAATAACAGTCCTTGGCCGGATATGAATCCGGTACGCTCCGGTACTCCCTTGCGGTACTGCCCGACTGTCGTGGGAGCGATTTGGTATGACCAGTGCAACCTTCTAGGTCATGTCATCCCTCCTTCCGAAAGGAAAGAGATGATGGGTAATGAGAGGTGGGAGGCATCATATCCGTAGATCAACCATCGAGTTGCACATCATTACCTTTGTGCATATTGGTCGCCTCTTACGACCGGTATGCCTACCGCGGGCATATTCTAAGCCCCAACCCGCAGGGGCCCAGGTCTTTCAGCTAATGAAGGTCTTTCATTAGTTGCGCATGGTTGACCGTATCAAAAGCTTTGGCCAAGTCAAGCGCAACTAGCACTGTCCTGTGGTTTGGACGCTTTTGGTTTAGTCCGTCCCCTATCTGAGTGGTTATGGCGTTCAGCGCGGTGGTGGTGCTGTGATTTTTGCGAAATCCATGCTGATGTTCAGCGAGCCGCAGGTTTGCGGTGAAGTACGGCAACAAGGTGGATTCCAACACTTTCACTACTGGCGAGAGGAGAGATATCGGGCGATATGACTCCCCTACGGCAGCTGGCTTGCCAGGCTTTAGTAGTGGCACCACCTTTGCTTGTTTCCATCTTTCAGGAATAACAAAGGTGGAAAGGGAAAGGTTGAAAATTTGTGTGAGGTATCTTATGCCTTCGTCGCCGAGGTGTTTCAGCATCACCATGGAAATGCCATCGGGGCCGATATATTTGGTGTTCTTGGATCTCCGAATAGCCTCATGAACTTCTGTTGTGGAGATATAATGGGCGCATCGCTGTTTTTGTGTTTGTGCGCTTCCCTGGTGGCTCGGCGAATATCTTTGTTCAACGTAGGATGCATTACAAATTGTCGGCAGAAGGCGCTCGCGCATCTTTTTGGCTTCGACTGAACCTTATCACCGAAGGCGATGGATATTTTGTTGTTAGGTTTAGGTGGGTTGGACAAATTTTTCACCGTCGACCATAATTTGCCAACTCCAGCCGAGAGGTTGCAAGACCTTAGGTGCTCTTCCCACTTAGCGCGTTTGTGTTGGTCAACTAAGCGTCTGATTTCCGCATTGAGATCCCTTATTTGAGGATCCGTAGGGTCAAGGCGTCTAATATGGTCACGTTCATTTGCCAGGACCGCTGCCTCTGCGGGGAAGAATGGACGCACTTCCTTTATTCTACCTGACGGAATGTGTTGATGGGAGGCTGAAATTAGGGCCATACGAAACGCCTTTTCCCCTTCTCGTACGTCAGACGGGGTAGGAAGAGCAGCGAAGGCGCTCTCTGTGGTGTTGAGAAAACCCTCCCAGTCGGCTTTATTGAAGTTAGTATAAGTGCGTTTCTCAGCGGTGACAGAGTTGGTGGGGCGATCGATAGAGAGCACTATAGGTAGGTGGTCTGAAGCAAGCGTCAGCATCGGTCGCCAATCAACGCAGTTTATTAGACCAGCGCTGACTATGGTGATGTCTGGCGAGCTAGAGCAGTTTACCGCCACTCTAGTGGAGGCATCCCCATGTACCGTGCAGAACGTCGAATCATCTATTTGGTCAGCCAGCTCCTGTCCCCTACCATCGGCCTGCAGGCTGGAGTGCCAGAGGTCGTGGTGTGCGTTGAAGTCACCAAGGATGACGCGGTTCTCGCCCCTGAGTAACGCACGAATGTCAGGGTGGTAATCCCTGGGACAACAGGTGACAGGAGGTACGTAAATGTTTATGATTTCAAGGTCGACATCGCCTGACCGGACAACCATACCTTGACGTTCTAAGGTGGTGTCCCTCGGGTCGATGTCAGGCTCAAATAGACGATACTGCACAGATTGATGCGTGATGAATGCCAGACCACCCCCAAGCCCTCTCGCACGGTCACAACGGTGTACATTGTACCCGTTGCAGGTCAAAAGAGACGACCTTCCACCTAACTTTGTCTCCTGAATCGCCGCGATCTTGATGTTCAGTCGCTTCATTAAATTTGTCACTTCAACAATTTTGCCGGTTAGGCCGTTGCAATTAAATTGCAGGATACCGAAGTGAGTAGGGGGAGCAGAATTGATGCTGGAGGTCAAGGACTGGTGCGTATGCCTAGGTGGTAATAGGCTGGGTCGCGCACTGGGTCGCGCACTACGGCGCAATCTTGAAGTCGAAGGAATCGCGTTACCAGAAGGTAGAAGCGAGTCGGACGACGTTGAAGGTTGCGTAGCTCGACAGCATGGCGCAAGTCCATAGGTTCCTGTTCGCGAGTCCAGAGCATATGAGCAGGTGACACAGGCCAAGGCAGTTATTGCACTTGACTGATGCCAACGGCGTATATAATCTTAACCGACAAACAGTGCACGTAGTATAAGGGACCAGGAGCTGATGGTTGTGGCTTATACTCGTGCTAATGCTGAAAGAAGAGGGGCTGACCGAGGAGTGGGAGAGAGCGGACGCTCAGCATTGCTCAAATCCACTTGGGAAGTGCTACGTAGGGAGTAGCTGTGAGCTGCTGTGTGAGATGTTGACGCCTGTGGGCGTGAGCGGTCGCTCGAAAGGTCTACCTGCTGATGTGCATTGTTAGTGCTGGTCGTGGAGACTGATGTGACAGCGTCAGACATATGTGGCGGAGCGATACTTGATCGACGACGGCCACTGGACGTCATAGGACGTGAACAGCAAGGGGCCCCAAAAGTTTTATAAAAACTAGCGGGTCTATGAGTAGAGGGATTTAGTCCGGAGCAACTAGTTAGATGCAACCATCTGCTACAATTAGAGCATTGTACAGAATGTGAACGTTTCACATAAATTTTCTTCCAGCATACACAGCAGATCCATTCTCTAGGTCCGGGGTTGGATTCAATACTAGCCCGGAGCAGGAGAGTCTTGAGCAGTCCCGCTGCAAGGAGCTGCTCGGAGGATGACATTATTGGGGGGAGGATAACTGACGGTTTAGGCAGGGGGGTAGTGAAATAACAGCCCTTGGTCGGGGAAACCCCGAGTCATTCCGGTACGTAGAACCGGCTGTCGTGGGAATGGACGATCTACCTCAACTAACTTGCTTGAGTTCTCCTCCTTTGTTATGGACGGTTTCTTGAAAGGTAACCAAACGGATGTGGTCTATACCGATTTCAGCAAAGCTTTCGACTCTGTCAACCATGAGCTTTTAATCCATAAACTCGATTAACTGGGTTTTCCAAATCAGTTATTAGTATGGCTTGCAAATTATCTTACAAACAGGACTCAACAGGTGTTGTTTAAAAATACTTTGTCTAAGTCCATTGACGTAACTTCCGGTGTCCCCCAGGGTAGTCATCTTGGCCCCTTACTCTTTATCCTGTTCATAAATGACCTACCCCAAATCATCTCTCATTCTCGAACTCTTATGTATGCTTATGTAAGTTATCACATTAGGCCCACTGTGCCAAGTATCATATTAGGCCCACTGTGCCAAGTATCATATTGGGCCCACTGTGCCTTAATATAGCCGCAATAAACCTTTGCCATGTTCTTATCAATATTTACCAACAATTTGAATATAATTAAATCTAACAGGAGTAAACTTAGCTCCTGCTCACGACCTAGCAACATCTAAATATCTTCTATGCTTTGCTTTGCTTCGCTTGTTGATCTTAACTACAGCTCACCACCAACTAAAAACCTGTTTGCGCTTATCACGCGTGGAATGTAACAGGCGCTAAGTATGGCTTGATTGCCACCTAACAACAGACAAGAGTTATCAAACGCTTTTGTTATCACCACCCACATAGCAATGTTAACAGCGCATAACCGGTTTTCTTGCACATGTTGACCAAGCAACACAAACTTGCATGTGGCTTATGACCTAGCAACAGCGTCGCTACAAAACTAGTCTAAGCGTGGGTTGATCACCACTTAGCAATAACTTGCATGCGTTGCAATAGCAGCATAGTAACACCAACAACCAATGATGCTTGGTGATGGAATGTCACAGGAGTTAAGCCATCACCAAAGCATTAGAACAAAGCGTAGCAGGTATGTGATATGAAATATGTTTTGTTGTTAAGAAAGATGGCACAGGCATAGGCTGGCGGTAAGAACAATATTCACCAACAACCGCAACCCCTTTCCCATAGGCTTCCTAGAGTTAGGAAAAGTATTTAAGGAAGTAGCATTAAGCCAACCAGTTAGTATTTAGTTTCAATTCGAAGACACAAGTAAGTGTTTTAAATAAATGTGTTAAAAGTAAAAAGTGTTGTGTTTAATTTGGACACATGTAAGTAAGGACCAAAAGGACCTGCTTAACTGGCGCCCAACTAGTGGTCACGGACTAGCGTATCCTTATAAAAGGATAAAAATAAAAAAAATAAAAAATCCTTGTAAAAGGATAAAAATAAACAGATCCTTGTAAACGGATAGTGCGGTGAATAAAAATCCTAATGAAAAGGATTGAAGTGACGTGACAGTTCAAAAAAAAAATGTTTAAAATAAAAATAAACGTCTCTTGGTACATCCTGGTAAAAAGGATATAGATCGTTTAGTGGTTTAAATATCCTTGTAATAAATAAAAAGGATTAAGGATTATTGTGACACTAAGATTTATTAATTTACTAGCAGGGTACCCGGCGTTGCTCGGGATGTAATCAATAATATACTTTAAGATTTCATATTTATATAATAAAGCTGACCCGGCAAACTTCGTTCTTCCCAAAATACCCGCGAACTATTGATATCATTAATCTCCTGATCAATTTTCAGGTCCTAACTTTAAACGCTTTTACGATAACCCCACTTTTATGCGCAAAAATTGTTTTGATATAATTTAGCTCTATACCAATTTCCAGGTTCTTGCCTTGAATACTTTTAGAGATATTTAGCTTGAAAAATTAAATTAATTAATCGTATAACCCCTCACCAAATTTCAGTGGTGTAACCCGAATACTTAGAGAGATATGGACAATGAAAAATTCCATTTGTATGGGAGGTGGCACGCCCACTTTTTCGTTACACCCAGTTGTTTTGGAGGTGGTAGGGATCGATTCCATATAACCCCTCACCAAATTTCAGTGGTCTAACCTTAATACTTCCAGAGATATCGACTAAGAAGTATTTCATTCGTATGGGAGGTGCCACGCCCACTTTGTCGTTATCCCCAGTTTTTTTTGGAGGTGGTAGGGATCGATTCCATATAACCTCTCACCAAATTTCAGTGGTCTAACCTAAATACTTCCAAAGATATCGACTAAGAAGTATTTCATTCGTATGGGAGGTGCCACGCCCTTTTTCGTTATCCCCAGTTTTTTTTGGAGGTGGTAGGGATCGATCTCATATAATCTCTCACCAAATTTCAGTGGTCTAACCTAAATACTTCCGGAGATATCGACTTAGAAGTATTTCATTCGTATGGGAGGTGCCACGCCCACTTCGTCGTTATCCCCAGTTTTTTTGGAGGTCTTGGGGATCGATTCCATATAGCCCCTCACCAAATTTCAGTGGTCTAACCTAAATACTTCCAGAGATATCGACGCTTCCTTTTTCGTTATCCCCAGTTTTTTTTGGAGGTGGTAGGGATCGATCTCATATAATCTCTCAACAAATTTCAGTGGTCTAACCTAAATAGTTCCAGAGATATCGACTAAGAAGTATTTCATTCGTATGGGAGGTGCCACGCCCACTTTGTCGTTATCCCCAGTTTTTTTGGAGGTAGTAGGGATCGATTCCATATAACCCCTAACCAAGTTTCAATGATCTAACCTAAATACTTCCAGAGATATCGACTAAGAAGTATTTCATTCGTATGGGAGGTGCCACGCCCACTTTTTCGATATACCCAGTTGTTTTGGAGGTGGTAGGGATCGATCCCATATAACCCCTTACCGAGTTTCAATAGTCTAACATAAATACTTCCAGAGATACGGACAATGGAAAATTACATTTGTATGGGAGGTGCCACGCCCCCTATATATATATATATTTTTTAGCCTGTGACCATCCCTGGAAGATGTACAGTGGGTGTGTAAAATTTGGTTACGATCGGTTTATAAGTTTGGGACGCAAGTCGATCTATACCTACATACATACATATATATTTACATAATTTGAATTTTATATATATAGATTAAAAAGATCCTTGTAAAAAGGATAAAAATCAAGTGACACTAAAAAAAACATTTTTAAAAAAATATCATCATTATTTGTGAAAGTAAAGTTAAAAAAATTTTCGCTGCATTTAAAATCGTTAAATTAAAGAAAAAACTTTTGTGACAAAAGCGCAGAAAATTTAAAAATATTGTTCAAGAACAAAAAAGCATCCGGCTTAAAGTAACATAAATTTATAAACTTTTCAAAGTATTGAAAACGAAGTAACTTTTCATGCAGAAAGGAAAAGAAAAAATTAATCATGATTAAAATGATTTTCTTAGCAATAAAAATAATACTTAATTGCGTATTAGAAAAATAAGAATTTCGTTTTTGCGAAAATTCTTAAATCATCACTCGCCAAGGATCATTAGTAGGCAGAATCTTGCACAGCAGCTTTGACATCCAGCCATCCAGGAGAAGGACACAACAATACAAGTTAGAGTAAGTTATATAAATTTGTAATATCACTTAGGAGTTTAGGCTTTAGGTATTAAACTGAGATTTTTTTTCTCACCATTTGTTTCAATTTAAAAAATCGTCTTAACTAAAAATAAATTTTTTTAAAAAATGGATGAGGGAACTGTAAAATATATAGTAGACTCCGCGGTAGGAGTAGTTAAAGAAGCCTTTGAGAGACAAATTGCTGAGTTAACGCAGGCAATTCAAAGTGTTCTTCCTCAAAAAATAGAAACCCATAGGCCCGTAACAATTGTCGAAGGAGTACAAAGTACTCATACTGATCTTAACTTAATCAAGTCACTCCAAGAATTTAAAGGAAAAATGTCAGAATATCCGGCTTGGAGAGAAGCAGCTAAGTTTGCATTGAGTTATTATACTGAAGGCTCAGAGCCATATTATATCGCGATGGGGATTTTAAGAAATAAAATAACGTCTTCAGCAAATGAGAATCTAAGCGCTTTTAATACCCCTTTGAATTTCAAAGCTATAATTGCTAGGCTAGATCAGCTATACGCGGATAAAAGGCCCCTACATATTTTAGAAAGCCAACTCAATACTTTGAGACAGGGTCATATGTCCATTAACGAGTATTACGATGCGGTTGATAAGCAGCTTACCCTAATATTAAACAAAATCATAATGACCCATAGTAACAATGAGGAACTCACTAGTGCGTTTACAGAAAAGGCCAGGGAAAATGCATTGAGGGTATTTATTTCTGGCTTAAGACGCCCATTATGTGACACCCTTTTTGCAGCTAGTCCACCAGACTTGCCCAGCGCACTCGCAGTGGCACAAGAGCTGCAACATAACCGACAAAGGTATGAGTTTGCGCAAACTTATGCCACAGGTAGATTGCCACAAAAACACCAATCGGAGACCCTTTCGCAGTTTAAAAATGCGAGTTCTAGGCCGAACAGTTTCCGGAACCAAAGTCCCACTCCAATGGATGTGGATCCTGGAAGCTCTTGCTTGAGACGAACCTCTGCTTTCCAAAAGAATACCTCTGGCCAATCAAGTCGTGGCCCTCAACAGCAAAGACTTCAACAGGCAAATAGTTTCAACCCTTCAAATTCCTTTCAGCGGCAAGTACAGCAGCAAGAATATAGTCCTGCTCAGCAGGCGCGACAACACAGTGCTCCTAAAAGACAAGGTACCAATACGTCCACGCAAGCACCAGTGAATAAGGTACAACGGGTCAACGCTGTGAATGACGAACCATATTACTCCGACCTTGAGGACTATGATCGCGAGGATAATTCACTCGACGAAATTAATTTTTTAGGCTAAGGTCCCACTTGCCTTTTATTACGCGAACTCTTCCGAGTGGGCAAGTGCTTAACTTACTTATAGATACAGGTACAGCCAAAAATTATATAAAAAGCCATTCGTTTTTGAAGGGAATTACTCCTATAGATAGCCCCTTCCAATTAAGATCCATAAATGGAGTAAACAAAATCTCGGAAAAATGCAGAATAAATATATTGGGTAAAATTGCTACATTTTACCTTTTACCAAAACTAGATACCTTTGATGGAATCATAGGATATGATTTATTGAAAGGTATCGCAGCAAAGATTGATACAAGAGTTGGTCTCATTTCCATAAAACTGGAAAAGAGAAACTCAACTTTTTCCATTGCCAACAGGTAAATATCTCTATGACAAATAAACCAGAGTTACCTAATAGCATTGATTCGCTTATAGAAAGAAACAAAAATGCATTTTCCAACCCGAATAGAGCGCTTCCATACAATACAAATGTAGTTGCCACAATAGATATAAAAACGGAAAGGCCCATTTACTCAAAAAGTTACCCGTATCCAATTTCTGCAGCAAAGTTTATCAACAAAGAAATAGAAGCTTTACTGAAAGATGGGATTATAAGAAAATCGTATTCACCTTATAATTCACCGGTACACGTCGTATCAAAAAAGGGTTTTGACGATGAAGGTAACCAGAAAATGAGAATGGTTATTGATTTTCGAAAGCTCAATGAGCATACCACGTCCGATAAATACCCGATTCCTGACACTACGGTAATTCTTTCGAACCTAGGAAAATCTAAATTGTTCACAACACTAGATCTAAAGTCGGGTTTTCATCAAATTCGCCTCCTAGAAAAAGATCGATGTAAGACTGCATTCAGTGTAAATAACGGCAAGTATGAGTTTTGCCGTCTGCCATTTGGCCTGAGCATATTCCAGAGAGCCATTGACGACATCCTACGAGAGGATATTGGAAAAATATGTCATGTATATGTGGACGACATCATAATTTTTTCACCTGATGAAAACTCCCACTACAAACATGTAGATTCCATATTAAAAAAAATTGAGCGTGCAGGAATGCGAATATCCCTGGAAAAGTCAAAATTTTTCAAAGAAGAAGTCGAATTTTTAGGCTTCACCGTTTCATATAAGGGAATAAGAACATGCCCCGACAAAGTTGAAGCAATCCTTAATTATCAAGAACCGAAATCACTGAGGTCACTGCGTTCTTTCTTAGGACTTTCCGGATACTACCGTAGATTCATAAGAGATTATGCCCATATATCTAAGCCCCTTACAAAATATTTGAGAGGAGAAAATGGACATGCCAATAGTAGAAATTCTAAAAAAATAAATATTTCACTTGACGACGCAGCAATCAGAACCTTTAATAAACTTAAAAGTATTTTAGCATCGGAAGATGTTCTCCTGCAACATCCAGATTACTCAATACCATTTGAGATAACCACGGATGCTTCGTCCGTCGCCTTAGGTGCTGTTCTTTCACAAAATGGAAAACCCATTACAATGATATCACGTACTTTATCAAAAACAGAAGAAAACTATGCCACAAACGAACGAGAACTTCTGGCAATAGTTTGGGCCTTCCAAAAATTGAGGCATTATTTGTACGGTATCAAAAATATCCACATTTTCACCGACCATCAACCATTGACGTTTGCCATATCCGATAGAAGTCCGAATTCGAAAATTAAAAGGTGGACAACATTTATTAACTCATTCGCACCGAAATATTTTTACAAACCGGGAAAACAAAATAAGGTGGCCGACGCCCTTTCGCGCCAATACACCCATAACCTCGATGACTCATTGTCAACTGCTCACAGCGAGATTTCTCTTTCAGGCGTAATAAAAACAATGAAGAATCCTGTCAATCAATTTAAGGCGCAACTAGTCCTTTTACCATCCGAGGTAAATAGTAAATCTACCAAAATTTTATTTCAGAAACTGATAAGGCATACTATAAATTTTAAAAGTGCCGAATATCTCTTACAAACCGTCCGAGAGAAGATAGATCCAAACGTAGTCAACGGAATCTGTTGCGATCTTCAAACTTTAGCCATGGTACAATGTTTACTTTTGTCAAACTTTCCGGGTGTGAAATTTTTACACACCGAAAAACTAGTAATCGATTTGATCAGAAAAGAGGACCAAATCGAGGTTGCTACTATGGAACATAATAGGGCACACCGATCAGTTCAGGAAAATTACAAACAACTGATTTCAGAATATTTTTTCCCACAAATAAAGCAGACTTTAACAACAATAGCCAAAAATTGTAAAACATGCTTGGAAAATAAGTACAATAGGCACCCTTTAAAAACAAAAATCGGCAAAACACCAATACCCGAATATCCAGGGCAAATCCTCCATATTGATATATTTTCTGTAGATAAATTTCATTTTTTCACTTGCATTGATAAGTTTTCTAAGTTCACAATGACAATCCCGATCGAATCAAGATCAACAATTGACGTCAAAATTGCCCTACTAATAGTACTTAATAAATTCAGAAAAACTAAGACCATTATTTCCGATAATGAAAAATCTTTCCAATCGAATACGATATCTAGTTTACTAAAAAATCATTTCCAAATAGACCAATTTTTCATACCAGCGTTACATAGTAACAGTAATGGCCAAATAGAGAGGGTGCATTCAACATTGACTGAAATCGCACGATGCTTAAAAGCAGAACAAAACTTAACTGATATTAAAGAATTAATCTTACTTGTGACATATAAGTATAATAACTCAATACATTCGACGGTAAATGCAAAACCAATGGATATACTAAATAATTTTTCAAAAGATCATTTAAAGGCAATTAAGGAAACACTGATTTCCGCACAAGAAAATATTCTAAAAAAATCTATAACCAAGCAAAGAACATTTAAGAAAGGAGAAACGGTATATGTTCGACGAAATAAACGCTTAGGAAATAAATTAAATAAAGTATACGTTGAAAACGTAGTAGAAAAGGACTTGGGGACAACCGTGCTAATAAATGGCAAAAAAGTCCATAAAGACAATATACGCTAAGAGTTGACTTGGTTAATCTAACGTTAGCAATAAATAAATAAAAAATTTCTTCAAGAAAAATCTATTCCTTAATTTTTCTCTCTAAAAGCTTTAGAACTACTTCTACCAACGGCTTTAACCTTTTTAAAATAAATATAAGTACTAAACAAATGACAAATACAGTGCCATGTTAAACACAAATACAAAATTACAAAGAAGATGAAAATTATCATTAAATAAATTAATTTTGACTTGTCTAAATTCAAATGTAATGCTTAACTAATGTACTACATTGTTTTTTCTCAGAAGAATTTAAATTTATTTTTTTTGTAATAAATAATGTTATATCTTATTCCGTACAAAAGCACAAATATTTATAATCTCAAAATCTAAATAATGTTTCACTAAAACATTTATATAAATTTTTTTAATGCGATAATTAATTAATTTAGCCTTGTCTAATGTAATGCTTAATGTACTAAACTATTCTTTTTTTTTTGAAAAGAATTTACACTTTATTGTAGGAAATAATGTTATATCCTTTTCGCTACAAAAACATACAATATTTGTAATCCCAATATCTAAATAATATTTGACTAAGAAATTTATAAATATAAGTTATTTTAAATATGTACGATACACTAGCTCTATATGCCCTATATTTTTATAAATTTTAAATGAAAGTAAATAATTTTGGAAGATACAAAGTGTGAAATTTTTTGGAAAAAGCATATTATTTAAAAAAAATGAATGAATTAAAATTTTGTTTAAGATACTTATTTTCAAAGAAGATACAATCCTCATAGTGACGTACATATTATAGGTAAACAAAAAAATCATTTTCATACAAAAAATGTTTGTTAAAAAAAATATCATTTACGAATTTCTAGATTTTGTGAAAAACCCACATTGAAATTTAAAAAATTAAATTTATATATAAAATTTATAGGCTAGGAAAAAAATTTACTAATATAATTAAAAGAAGCCTGTCGGATCAGGGACGTGCCGAACTTAAGAGGGGGAGGAGTTATCACATTAGGCCCACTGTGCCAAGTATCATATTAGGCCCACTGTGCCAAGTATCATATTGGGCCCACTGTGCCTTAATATAGCCGCAATAAACCTTTGCCATGTTCTTATCAATATTTACCAACAATTTGAATATAATTAAATCTAACAGGAGTAAACTTAGCTCCTGCTCACGACCTAGCAACATCAAAATATCTTCTATGCTTTGTTTTGCTTCGCTTGTTGATCTTAACTACAGCTCACCACCAACTAAAAACCTGTTTGCGCTTATCACGCGTGGAATGTAACAGGCGCTAAGTATGGCTTGATTGCCACCTAACAACAGACAAGAGTTATCAAACGCTTTTGTTATCACCACCCACATAGCAATGTTAACAGCGCATAACCGGTTTGCTTGCACATGTTGACCAAGCAACACAAGCTTGCATGTGGCTTATGACCTAGCAACAGCGTCGCTACAAAACTAATCTAAGCGTGGGTTGATCACCACTTAGCAATAACTTGCATGCGTTGCAATAGCAGCATAGTAACACCAACAACCAATGATGCTTGGTGATGGAATGTCACAGGAGTTAAGCCATCACCAAAGCATTAGAACAAAGCGTAGCAGGTATGTGATATGAAATATGTTTTGTTGTTAAGAAAGATGGCACAGGCATAGGCTGGCGGTAAGAACAATATTCACCAACAACCGCAACCCCTTTCCCATAGGCTTCCTAGAGTTAGGAAAAGTATTTAAGGAAGTAGCATTAAGCCAACCAGTTAGTATTTAGTTTCAATTCGAAGACACAAGTAAGTGTTTTAAATAAATGTGTTAAAAGTAAAAAGTGTTGTGTTTAATTTGGACATATGTAAGTAAGGACCAAAATGACCTGCTTAACTTGTATGTAGACAGCGATCACGCACGCGATGGTTCTATAAAGCAAACTTCGTCATGCTCAACGAGTTGCTTGCCACCCATGACTGGACGGAGCTCTATGCTTGTAATGACATCGAGTCGGCAACCTCAGTTTTCTACAGTTCCCTAAATGGTTTCTTCGACAGCTGTGTCCCTTTTCGCTTCATTAGTGTTGGTATGGCAAAGCCGTTCTGGTGGTCTAAACAGCTGGTGAGACTCAGCAATATTAAGTCCAAGTTTTACAAGCGTTTTCAAAGAACAGGTGCATCTGCTGAGTATTCTAAATATTTGGTGGCGCGCTCCAACCTTCAGTTGCTCAACCAACAATGCTACAAAAGTTATTTAGTGGGCTGTAAAACCCAATTCTTTACCAACCCGAAAAAGTTCTACAATTTTGTCAATTCGAAAAGGAACACTACCGGATTTCCATCTTCCTTCGCCTTTGGATCCAAGAGTGCTAGTTCGGATCAGGATATTTCTGAATTATTTGCAGAATTCTTCATGTCGACCTACACATCTAATAAGTTCCAGTCCAGTCCCTACACTTACAATTTAAATAGCTCTAATAGCATTCACATGCCTGTTTTGGATAAACATTCTGTTCTACAAAGTCTTCTTGCACTGAAACCTTCATTTTCCCCTGGTCCGGATGGTGTTCCCAGCTGCGTGTTGAACTACTGTGCTATACATTTATCTGACCCAATTTTTAAACTGTTTAAACTATCTCTTGAATCTGCTGCGTTCCCTACAATCTGGAAGCAATCTTTTATTATACCTTTACATAAAAAAGGTAGCAGGTCAAATATTGAGAATTATAGGGGCATAGCTAAGCTCTCAGCTATTCCTAAAACATTTGAACACATAATAACTCGCCAGCTGCAATACCGGTGTAGGTGTTTATTATCACCGTGTCAGCATGGTTTTGTACCCCGACGATCTACCTCAACTAACTTCTTGAGTTCTCCTCCTTTGTTATGGACGGTTTCTTGAAAGGTAACCAAACGGATGTGGTCTATACCGATTTCAGCAAAGCTTTCGACTCTGTCAACCATGAGCTTTTAATCCATAAACTCGATTTACTGGGTTTTCCAAATCAGTTATTATTATGGCTTGCAAATTATCTTACAAACAGGACTCGACAGGTGTTGTTTAAAAATACTTTGTCTAAGTCCATTGACGTAACTTCCGGTGTCCCCCAGGGTAGTCATCTTGGCCCCTTACTCTTTACCCTGTTCATAAATGACCTACCCCAAATCATCTCTCATTCTCGAACTCTCGGATGATGTGAAACTTTGTTTCACCTATTCGCCTACTGTACCTTCCCGTGGAGATCTCTTTCAGGCCGATTTGGAGTCATTTCGCGGCTGGTGTGCAATAAATTTATTAATATTGAATAGCTCGAAATGTAAGCTAATGACTTTTCATCGAGTAAAGCCGGTTTTGGTCTCCTACGTACTAAACGACTCTCTTGTGGAACGCATATCTGTTGTAACTGATTTAGGTGTTATTTTTGACCCTAAACTAAGTTTTAATATGCATATTTCATCTATTGCTAACAAAGCCATGGGTGTGCTTGGTTTTGTTAAACGATGGGCTAAAGAATTTGACGACCCGTACCTCACGAAAGTTCTTTACACATCGCTGGTTCGTTCAATACTTGAGTATTGCTCGTGTGTCTGGTGTCCCTTGTATCAAGTCCATGTACAGCGGATTGAGTCAGTACAAAAGCAGTTGTTGTTGTTGTTGTTTTAATACTACGTTGCCCTGCCTAGGTAGTCAGTATCAACCTTACCCAATATTGTCATCGAACTCTTCTAACGGAAGTCCTAGAAACCTAGCGGCTTTAACAGGGGAGGACCAGAGGGATATGGGTGTTAGAAGAGTAGGCTCGGATGAGCAGACAAAAAGATGGTTAGTAGTATGGGGAGACAAGCCGCATGCCGGACAAACAATAGGCAAGTCGGGGTTCAGTCTGGATAGGTAAGAGTTTAACCTATTACAATATCCAGACCGGAGTTGAGCCAGCATCACCCTAGTCTCCCTAGGCAGCTCGCGCTCCTCTTCGGCAACGGGTGGTGTTGTTGCCTGAAGAACGTTCACCGGGAGAGAACCAACATAGGAATTTACCGAATTCGTTGATCAGGCGTCCGTTCGGATGCTGCGGGTTGGGGCTTAGAATATGCCCGCGGTAGGCATACCGGTCGTAAGAGGCGACCAATATGCACAGAGGTAATGATGTGCAACTCGATGGTTGATCTACGGATATGATGCCTCCCACCTCTCATTACCCATCTTCTCTTTCCTTTCGGAAGGAGCGATGACATGACCTAGAAGGTTGCACTGGTCATACCAAATCGCTCCCACGACAGTCGGGCAGTACCGCAAGGGAGTACCGGAGCGTACCGGATTCATATCCGGCCAAGGACTGTTATTTCGACAACACTCCCCAAAACCTTCGGGGAGTGATTTTGTTGTTAAAACAACAACAACAACAACATGCTGCGGTTTGCAACAGTTGAACAGGAATTGCCTGGTCAACATCTCGCTATGCTCTTTAACGGCGAGCATTTTCGCTTCGTTATGTAGGTGATGCTCAGGAGACATAAGAAGACACCCAGTGGCGGTACGAAGGGCGGTGTTTTGGCAGGCCTGTAGCCTCGTCCAGTGTGTGTCAGCTAGCCCCGGCGACCATATTGGCAACGTAGTGTTACAACAACAACATCAACCATATTGGCGTCGCGTAGCTCAGTACCGGCTGGCCAATTGCTTTATATGCAGCTAGTAACGTTTCTTTGTCTTTACCCCAAGTGCTGCCAGCTAGAGACTTGAGGATTTTGTTAGGGCTTTGGACTTTATTGGCAATTGCGGTTACATGAGCGCCGTATTTGAACATGTTATCAAACGTCACCCCTAAGATTTTGGGGTGTGAGACAGTTGGTAGCTTGGCACTATCAACGTAGACGTCTAATTCCATGTTCACTTGCGTTGTCCACGTCGTGAATAGGGTGGCCGAGGACTTATTCGGTGACAATGCCAGGTTTCTCCCGGCGAAGAATTCGGACACGGCTGGGACGTATGAGTTAATTCGAGAGCAGAGTTCTTCAACGGAGGGGCCTGTTGCCAGAATCGTACAATCGTCGGCGTAAGAGACGATCGAGACACCCTCTGGTGGGGGGGGAAGTTTCGATACATAATAGTTAAACAGAAACGGGGATAGGACACCACCCTGTGGCACCCCTTGTTTAACTATTCTGGGTTTTGATCTTGCGCCTCTGAACTCAACCGACGATTGACGACCACTCAAATAGTTGGCAGTCCAACGTTTAAGACAGGGAGGAAGGGACGAGTCTTCAAGGTCTTTCATTAGTTGCGCATGGTTGACCGTGTCAAAAGCTTTGGCCAGGTCAAGCGCAACTAGCACTGTCCTGTGGTTTGGACGCTTTTGGTTTAATCCGTCCCCTATCTGAGTGGTTATGGCGTTCAGCGCGGTGGTGGTGCTGTGATTTTTGCGAAATCCCTGCTGATGTTCGGCGAGCCGCAGGTTTGCGGTGAAGTACGGCAACAAGATAGATTCCAACACTTTCACTACTGGCGAGAGGAGAGATATCGGGCTATATGACTCCCCTACGGCAGCTGGCTTGCCAGGCTTTAGTAGTGGGACCACCTTTGCTTGTCTCCATCTTTCAGGAATAACAAAGGTGGAAAGGGAAAGGTTGAAAATTTGTGTAAGGTATCTTACGCCTTCGTCGCCGAGGTGTTTCAGCATCAGCATGGAAATGCCATCGGGGCCAATATATTTGGTGTTCTTAGATCTCCGAATAGCCTCATGAACTTCTGTTGTGGAGATGGCAATGGGCGCATCGCTGTTTTTGTGTTTGTGCGCTTCCCTGGTGGCTCGACGAATCTCTTTGTTCAACGGAGGATGCATTACAAATTGTCGGCAGAAGGCGCTCGCGCATCTTTTTGGCTTCGACTGAACCTTATCACCGAAGGCGATGGATATTTTCTCCTTAGGTTAAGTCGGGTTGGACAAAGATTTCACCGTCGACCATAATTTGCCAACTCCAGCCGAGAGGTTGCAAGACCTTAGGTGCTCCTCCCACTTAGCGCGTTTGTGTTGATCTACTAAGCGTCTGATTTCCGCATTAAGATCCCTTATTTGAGGATCCGTAGGGTCAAGGCGTCTAATATGGTACCGTTCATTTGCCAGGGCCGCTGCCTCTGCGGGGAAGAATGGACGCACTTCCTTTATTCTACCTGACGGAATGTGTTGATGTGAGGCTGAAACCAGGGCCATACGAAACGCCTTTTCCCCTTCTCGTACGCCAGACGGGGTAGGAAGAGCAGCGAATGCGCTCTCTGTCGGCTTTATTGAAGTTAGTGTATGTGCGTTTCTCAGCGGTGACAAAGTCGGTGGGGCGATCGAGAGAGAGCACTAAGAAGCCTGCGTCAGCATCGGTCGCCATTCAACGCAGTTTATTAGGCCAGCGCTGACTATGGTGATGTCTGGCGAGCTAGAGCAGCTTACCGCCACTCTAGTGGGGGCATCCCCATTTACCGTGCAGAACGTCGAATCATCTATTTGGTCCGCCAGCTCCTACCATCGGCCTGCAGGCTGGAGTGCCACAGGTCATGGTGTGCGTTGAAGTCACCAAGGATGACGCGGTTCTCGCCCCTGAGTAACGCACGAATGTCAGGGTGGAAATCCCTGGGACAACAGGTGACAGGAGGTCCGTAAATGTTTATGATTTCAAGGTCGACATCGCCTGACCTGACAACCATACCTTGACGTTCTAAGGTGGTGTCCCTCGGGTCGATGTCAGGATCAAATAGACGATACTGCACAGATTGATGCGTGATGAATGCCCAAGCCCTCTCGCACGGTCACAACGGTGTACATTGTACTCGTTGCAGGTCTGAAGAGACGACCTACCACCTATACTTGATACTTGATCGACGACGGCCACTGGACGTCATAGGACGTGAACAGCAAGGGGCCACAAAAGTTCTATAAAAACTAGCGGGTCTATAAGTAGAGGGATTTAGTCCGGAGCAACTAGTTAGATGCAACCATCTGCTACAATTAGAGCATTGTAGAGAATGTGAACGTTTCACATTAATTTTCTTCCAGCATATCGACAGCCACACTGCAAAACCCTGTATGTTCAAAACCAAAAAGTTTTCAGGAGAGCGAAAAAACTGTGAGAATTATAACGTATGTATATGAGCGACGGTTATTTCATTTCACCACTGGAAAGAAACGGGAAGTTGTAACCCGATTTTGACTGCATTTTAATACGTGAAATATCACGATCTATGGGTAAGGCTCAAAATCTTATTGTTGGAAAAATAGTGACTTACGGGGTTTTGCAGAGTGGCTGTCGATATACAGCAGATCCATTCTCTAGGTCCGGGGTTGGATTCAATACCAGCCCGGAGCAGGAGAGTCTTGAGCAGTCCCGCTGCAAGGAGCTGCTCGGAGGATGACATTATTGGGGATAACTACGGTTTAGGCAGGGGGGTAGTGAAATAACAGCCCTTGGTCGGGGAAACCCCGAGTCATTCCGGTACGTAGAACCGGCTGTCGTGGGAATGTACAAAATCAATTCTTGAGTAGTTGGATTCCAGTTAAGACCCCGCAAAGCAAAAATACAAAAGCAATTCTTGATTTTTGCTTTGCGGGGTCTTAACTGGAATCCAACTACTCACCTGCCCCCTTATAGAAGTAGGCTTCTCCTCTTAAGTTTACCCTCTCTGGAAAATCGTAGGGTTTTACTAGGTGTAATGTTCCTCCATAAGCTGATTGTTGGTGAAATCGATTCATCTGATCTTGTTAGTCGACTGAGTTTTGCTGTACTTGCTAGAGCGTTCAGGCACTATGTGCCTTTTCAATTACCCCTTTGTCGACAAAACTTTGCAAAAAACCACCCTCTAAACCTTTGGTGTTCATTTTACAACGAGTTATATAGCTGCATTAGTTTCGAATGTTCTTTTGCCTCACTTCAAAATTTAATACTTGCATTCCTGCTAAACGCTGACTAATATCATGTAAGTCCTCCTTGGTTGCTCTAAGCGCTGCGTGGAATCGCGTCCATTCCACCGGCATCACACATATAGCAACGTATGGTGGTTGGTTGGTTGGAGTGGCGAGTCCCAGTGACTCCAATTAGCGCTAGCGCGCCGTTTTGATACCACAGCTCGTGAACTAACCAATGAAGATTACGACAGAAAACTTGCGTGGTGGGACTCTCACCCCTATATCCTAACTATATCCATCCCGTTGAGTCCAGAAATTTTAGAAGTTCCCCAAGCTTAACATCGTTGAGCTCAGAAAGACTCCCGAACAAAGGTTTACCCAGAAATTTTGTTCTGCTCCTGCAGTGCGCAGGACAGCCGCACAGTAGGTGCTCCACCGTCTCTTCCATCCCCGGAAGGTTGCAACTGCGGCACGTAGTATTGTGCTCCATGCCCATCCTTGCCGCGTGCGCCCCGATAGTCCAATGTCCAGTGAGGGCTGAGACTAATCTGAAAAGGTCCCTTCTGTTGTTCCTTAGAAGGGTCGAAGTTCGTGCTTCATTATACGACGGCCATAAACTCCTTGAAACTCTGCAGGACTGCAAACGCTTCCATCTATCCGTAGCCTCACCAAGCCAGTGCTGAGAGATCCGACCCTTGAGCAGTCCCAGCGGTGCAAGGACCTCCTGCGCTTCTGAGACGTCAAGAGCCGACCCACGCCGTGCCAGCTCATCGGCACACTCGTTTCCCTGTATGTTACGATGCCCCGGCACCCATATCAGAGAAACGGCATGTCGACTTGCCAGGTTCACGGCCCTCTCCCTGCACTGACCTACGAGGCTCGAAGTGATCGTCGCTGATCCGAGAGCCCGAAGAGCCGCCTGGCTGTCCGAGAAGATAGCTATCCGATTACCTGTTATATTTGTATCCAGTAATGCCCTGCATGCTTCCTGGATAGCATAAATTTCCGATTGAAATACACTCGCAGAGTCTGGAAGACGAACTGATAAGGATACGTCTGGGAGAATTCCGAAAACTCCCGCTCCCACTCCACAATCCATTTTAGATCCGTCCGTGAAAATTGATATGTCGAAGTTTTGTGGTAGTTCCCCTGTTTTCCAGTCCTTTCTGGATGGGAAAATAACCTCAAAATTTTTGTCGAAAACTGTCCTGGGACAGATGTAGTCCGTTTTGTTCTTAATATAGGGGTCGGTTATATTTAACAGAATACGGCTGTGACCGTATCCACGCTCTTTCCAGAGTCCCAACTCCCGAAGCCTGAGTGCACCATTAGATGCTATTTATAGCAACGTATACAATTAATTAATTAAATTGTACGCTGCGCGGAATCATGGCCAAGGGTTGTTATACCCGGCCAAGGGCTGTTATTTCAGTAACCCTGTCCAATTTGTCCAATCCCACTCCTA
>OX608079.1:67206175-67431211 GCA_951509765.1 Sphenella marginata
ATAAGGAGTAAAGACGATATCAACACACCAGCGCTAGGAAGCAGAGAAGCCCCATCCCAACACTTTTTCCCGGAGGTACCTATATATATATCGGAATGTCTGGGTGAGTGCTGAAAATTACAAATAATATTACACATAAATAGCGCTACATAAAATTTGACCCAACAATTGGACGTTGTTTTTTTGCATAGTATTGCTGTTTTACCGGCAAGAAAGCGGTATATTTCGTACATACATATTTACGTATATGCATGAAAAACAGCTAGTTGGTCATACGATTTTACCCAACCCAGCATTTCGATCCCTTGCACCTTTTTAATGCTAGTGAAAAGCAAAGTTATAAAGTGAGAAAATATTGCCGAAATTTACAAAATCGCTAAGAAGGGCGTAAATAAATATTACCTAAAGATTGCAGTAGGGTGTGTTTCAAATTATTTGGGAGAGTACACAGTAATTTTGTACCTAATAATTTTGCTTCAGCGGACGTTATCAACGCGCTTATTGTTTTGTCTTGATCCAGTGCATCGAATCTCTACTACTTCAATATTTCAGTCCCGTTTCCCTCTCTAGGTCCCTAAACAAAAATTTTCGAAGTCGATACAATCTCTTTTAGCTGCCGAGTTCTGAAAAGTTGGTGCGCGTTGGGGTTACTAGTAACACAACGTGCATATTTTAAGCTGCCGTTAGCAGCAAAGTAACATAAGAAGGATTGGTTGCCGTAAAACGTGCACATACACCATAAAACTGCAAGAATCGTTAATTGAGCTGGATATTTTTGTACATTAGCGTGCCACCGCGGATTTATTTTACGAAAATCTTCTCTAGGTAGAAAAATACCAATTTATCAATTTTATTGATCTGAATTTCTCTCCCATCTCCCTTTTTCGTAAAAGTCCCAACATGGCACTTTCAGCAGCAATGATGTCCAAATTTATTTTCGACTCGAATAATGTAGTCAAATTGTGCAGTGCTTTCGGAGCTGATAAATCAGAGGAGCAAACGGCCACTCTCTTAAATATAAAATTGCAGGAGCTTGAGAACCGATGGGACATGCTAAAAGAATCTTACGAAATAGTATGTTTGGCTGAAGAGACAACCGCTAGCAAGGAGTTTAAAGAAGAAGCCAATAATATATTTCATTTGTGTTCTGAAGCATTTTATATCTGCAAGGCGCACATATTAGATCAGGTACAAGTTCTCCAACCTGCAGCAGATAATCTTACCGGCCGCCAGTCTCTCTCCACCTCTTTTGTCCCCAATCCAATGCCTTGCATAAAGGTACCTCCTTGTGATACCGAGATATTTTACGGTACGTATGAAGATTGACCCAGCTTTCGTGACATGTTCACAGCTGTTTATTATAATCACCCTAGGCTCACTCCCGCACAAAAGCTATTCCACCTGAGAAACAAAACTCGAGGAAAAGCCGGTGCCATTGTCAAACAATATACTATTTGCGATGCAAACTTCTCTTTGGCTTGGGAGGCGCTTAAAAATCGGTTTGAAAATAGACGTATTCTTATTGATAAGCAGCTGAAAACTCTCTTTAACATCTCACCTGTCACCACTGAAAATAGCGAAGGGATTCAAAAGGTTCAAAACACCATCAACGATTGTTTAGTAGTTCTCACGGCTCAAGGAGTATCCGTTAAGGATTGGGACCCCATTCTCATTTATCTCTGTTCCTCCAAACTTCCCGAGGAAACGCTCTCCCTGTGGGAGCAGTCTTTAGAGTCCCGAAAAGAGCTTCCCGACTGGTCCCAAATGAACCAGTTCTTGACCACTCGGTATGAGGTAGTTGAACGCCTACAAGGTTATAAAGTCGCTAAACCTCGCACCTCTATCCCACCAAAATCTACTTTCAAAGTCCAAGCGTATCATTCTCAAGGTGTTAATCCCGCAGTAAAATGCAATTTATGCAGTCTAAATCATCCATTGAAATTGTGTCCAGAATTTCGCAAGATGAGTGTTGCTGAACGTAATAAATGCGTAGAGCGACATCGATATTGCAGCAACTGCTTAGCATATAGTCACGCTGCCGCTAATTGTACCAGTACGTATAGGTGTGCGCATTGTAAGAAGAATCACCACACCTTGTTGCATGCTGAATCCCATACCAAACCTGCATTAAAAGCTAACAATAGGACTTCTTCTCTCTCTAAGAGTACAACAAATCTGTTGCATACTCAATCTTCCCAACAGTCTCGACATCCCATTTTTGATTTGTCTCAAGGAAACTGGGAAGACTCTCCATCTACCTCAAAAAATGCCCCTGTTAGCGAATCCCAAATCCTAGCAAACTTCTCTTCCAATAAAGGAAAAACCCTTCTCCCTACTGCCCATGTGCTTATCGAGCACAGGGGTTCTCTACATCTGCTACGGGCACTGATCGATCAGGGGTCCCAAAAAACTTTTATCTCTCAGCGGATTCAAAATCGTCTCCAATTGCCTACCCACAAGGAAAGCTTTGCAGTTACAGGAATGGGCGGAAAAATTGTGGAAAATGCAAACCGGGTTTGCCAACTTACACTTGTGTCGAAACGGTATAACACCCGCATCAACACCAATGCGATAGTTCTCAAGCAACTCACCAGTTTTCTCCCCTCGTTCCAAATCCCGAAACCCAATCTCAGCGAAATTAAGGACTTAGACCTCGCCGATCCATTTTTCTACACTCCAGGGCAAATTGACATCGTTATTGGCAGTGACTTGATACCAGAGATTTTACTTCAAGGAATCAAACACCAAGTGCTTGGGAGCTTGTTAGCACAAAATACAATATTCGGCTGGTATTTAAGCGGGCCCTTATCCACAAACAGATGTTCCAGTTTTCATACTTATGCGACGGAGATCTCGAATGAAGATTTGAACTCCCAACTTAAGCGCTTTTGGGAATTGGAAGAAGTACAGCAATGCCATCCAGCATCTGAGGACTATCAAGTTTGCGAAGAATTTTATCAAAAAACTACTTTCCGGCAAGAAGACGGACGGTATGTTGTACGTTTACCCTTTAAATCTGCATTCCCTTCCCTTCTCTCTCTAGGCCCATCTCGCTCACAAGCAATGAGACAAGCTATTCGTATGGAGCATACGCTCAGTAGAAACCCAGATCTCAAAGACGAATATGAGCGAGTATTAGAAGAATATATCTCCATGGATCATATGAAACTAACATCTCCCGAAGAAATTCAAGAAAACGGCAAATTTTTCTCATATTATCTGCCCCACCATTCAGTTGTCAAACCGTCTAGTACATCCACCAAGGTTAGAGTGGTGTTTAATGCTTCGAAGTCCACTTTGTCTGGCACATCTCTCAATGACGTTCTCCACATAGGCCCCACCTTACAAACCGACCTTATGTTTGTCATATTGAACTGGCGTCTGTATCGATACGTGTTCAACGGTGATATACAGAAAATGTACCGGCAAATACTTCTGCACGAGGATGACCAGCAGTATCAGCGCATTCTTTTCCGAAGAAGTGAAGAAACAAGACTTTCAGATTTTGCCTTGAAGACAGTAACATTCGGTGTAAACTGCGCTCCCTATCTGGCCATACGAACCCTGCGCCAGTTGGCAAATGATTCTCAGCATTCGTACCCACTCGCCCAAAGAATTTTAACATCGGAAACTTACGTCGACGACATATTGTCTGGTGGACACGACATTCCCTCTTGTATTCAGGCCCAGTCCCAAACCATCAACTGTTTAAATTCCGCCGGTTTTCCCCTCAAAAAGATTACCGCAAACCACCCCGAACTTCTCGGTCACATTCCCGCCGAAGATTTACTTGATTCTGATTTTCTCAAGTTCGATTGCTCTAGTTCGACAAAAACGCTAGGGATTAGATGGAACGCTTTGAACGACGCGTTTTCATATACAACTGAGCCAGCGCAATCACCTACAAGCGCAACAAAAAGAGAAATTTTATCTTCGGTATCGAAACTTTTTGACCCCGCAGGGCGGCTAGCGCCTATTATTATTCAGGCAAAGATACTTTTACAGCAGATATGGTTAGAGGGCACAGAATGGGATGAATGTGTGAAGCCAATATCTCTTCAGAAATGGGTACAATTTCTGTCCGATCTTCCCTTTATCGAAGATATTCGAATACCGCGATGGACGGAGTTTTCTCCAAGTAACAGGATTCAGGTGCATGGCTTTTGTGACGCTTCAGAGAAAGCATATTGTGCAGCCATCTACATTCGTTCGGAGTCAGAAAACAAAGTCTCATCACATCTCCTCTCACATCCCCATTACACACCGTTAGTCTCCCTCGCTTAGAACTGTGTGGCGCAGTGCTACTAGCCAAATGCATTAAAAACCTTTCATATCATCTTCCCATAGGAGACAGTGAAACATTTTTATGGTCGGATTCGTCGATTGTCCTGTCATGGCTCGAAAAACCGCCTTGTACGTGGAAAGTGTACGTGGCCAACCGTACATCAGAAATTATCCAGAACGTTGGAAACATAAAATGGCGACACGTACGCACTAATCACAACCCCGCAGACCTGGGTACTAGAGGATGTAGACCACAGGATTTAATACAACAACAGCTTTGGTGGACAGGACCAGAGTGGCTTCTAAAATCTCAAGATCAATGGCCGATTTCGCAACGCGAAAATGTTTCTCCCCCCGAAGAAAGGAAAGTCGTCGCGCTACATACGTTGGAAGAGGAACCAGACATCCTAGATCGCTTCTCATGTTGGCCGAAAGCTCTTCGAGTAATAGCTTACATGTTTCGCTTTATCCATCGAATCATCAATGATGAAAGGATATGTCTGCGTGTTCGTGTGTTTCTCAACAAAGGCAATTCATCTTGAGCCTTGTTCTGATCTCTCTAGTAAGGCCTTCCAAGCAGCTTTCGCACGTTTTGTTGGAAGGCGAGGACTACCGAAACGAGTATACTCCGATAATGGAAAAAACTTCGTCGGCGCACAAAGATCCCTACAAAAAGATTTCGACCGGTTCATCAAAGAGGTTTCTGAGGATCTCCAGTCTAAATATTCAACACAGGGTTTTGAGTGGCAATTTTTACCACCAAACGCACCGCACATGGGTGGTATCTGGGAGGCAGCGGTCAAAAGCTTCAAGCTACACTTCAAGCGCACTGTGGGAAGCCATCATTTCACCTTTGAAGAACTTGCTACATTGCTTGCCCGTATCGAAGCTGTGCTCAATTCCCGTCCCTTATCACCCATGTCTGACAGTCCCGACGAGCTACTAGCTTTGACCCCAGGTCATTTTCTCCGCGGCGCCCCATTGTTGGCTCCACCGGAGCCCCAGATAGACAATCTTTCGCTTCAAAACCGCTGGGAGAAGCTGAAGATTCTTCATCAACAATTTGCCCTGCGCTGGAAGGAGGAATATTTGAAGGAGTTACACAAACGATACAAGTGGAAACAGCCGCAGGAAAATCTAAAAGTGGGTGACTTCGTCGTTATCAAGAACGAGTTGCTACCCCCACAGGAGTGGCGATTGGGTCGTATTGAAAAGGTTTACCAAGGCTCAGATAGCCGCGTCCGAGTGGCAGACGTTCGGACCCAACATGGACTCTTCACCAGACCAATCGTCAAATTGTGTCCCCTACCAACTTCTCCTGCTCTGCCTAGCCCCACTAATCCCATTAATCTCTAAAACACACATATCCTACCTTCACACATCCTCACTAATGTTTTGCCAAATGTCATATATGTTGTACTAAAGCCATTTTTCTTTACTCCTCAGCTCGAAGCATGTCAAAGCTTTAATCGCATTATAAAGGAAATGAAGAGGCTACGCGATTTGGTTGCACCTGTGCAAAGGGGCCGCGATGACTAAGTGACGGGCGTCACTTAGTACTGATCAGTATTGACAAGGTCCAAAATAATACAACCGTGCGCATCATAATACATGACAGTTGGAATCTGGAACTGGCTTCCAGTGTGGCTTAGCTAGGCGCTGAGCGCTCTATCATCTTTCTTTTTCATATTGGACAGCAAGGGAAACGGATCTCCAGATTAAGTATCATTTTCTTCCTCTTTAATTTTTGGACGTCGAGCGGACCAGTCGCAGAACAAAAAGACTACGTATCATTCGCAGAACAAAACAACTAAGTATCATCATCATATTCTATAATCATATATTTTCTCATTACCCATTGTCTCTACCTCATATATTTAATATAAAGTCATATCCAACATCTATTTAGAATAAGTTTAGCCCATAAGGCCAGTGAATTAGATTAGAATAAATATTGTACTTGAAGTTGAAATCTTACATCTCATTATTTCTTGGAAATAATATTCCCTCCCGTTCACGTAAGTTTGTCCCCTCTCTATACAAATCCTATCTGGATTTAACACCAACTATAGATATCCAGGGAGTTACTTCCTCTATGTCGTTTTTTATATCTTCAATGGTTGAGCCAAACTGTAATAAGAAAAATATACATATATTAAAGAAATTTGTAATTTTTTATAGCTTTAGGGTTGGAATAAATTGTAATCTTTGAAAATGAGCAAAGCTTTTTCCTTTAAAAATTTTCGTTGTGAATCATTCAGAAAACTTCTTAGGGGGGAGAAGCATTCGATCATGTACATTTTAACAGTATCACTTTCAACTGCACAAAGATTTTTCTTTTGATACATTGATATTAAATACTGTTTTTTAGTGTTAACGTCTTTGTTATCAACGTCATTCGTTTGTGGCTCCAAATTTATGCAAGATCTGGCTAAAGTATTTAAAATCCGGTTTTTGTGAGGCAAATGACTATATACAGATTTCCTTTTTGGTTCGCTGCTCAAAAAATTGTTGCGGTTTCTCATGGTAGCGATTAATGAAACCGCTGAATGCGACATAACATTTCCTTCACCATCTCTCTCAGTAAAGGAATCTGGGTATTTTTGAGAAGCTTGCTGAGCAACAGCTCTATAGACACTCATCGGTATATAATATGATATTGCACGCAATTCGTCGACTAAAACATTTGCAAATAACTTTAAAAGTTTGCCGAGCTTTTGTTTGCTGAGTAGTTTTCGAGTTATTTCAGGTGAAAATTTAGCCCAAGGGATCAGAAAGTTCTGGAATAAGTCGCAAACAGGATTCAAATTATCATACATTTTTGAACAAGTGTTTGTACTTTTGCAAGGCACGTCTGAACTAGAATTTCCTCGTAAATGTATATTATATTTTGTGTCTCATTATTTTGGCAGGTGTATTGATTAGGTGAAGAAACCCCATTTCCCACCAAAACTTGCTGTTGATTATTTTGGCAGGTGTATTGATTAGGTGAAGAAAGCTCATTTCCCACCAAAACTTGCTGTTGATTGACTGTTGAATCAGATAAATCAATATCTCCTTCGAGTGTTATATTTTGAGATTGCGCTGGTGTTATTCTGCTTTCATCATGTTGTTGTTGTTGTTTTAACACTACTTTGCCCTGCCTAGGTAGTCAGTGTCAACCTTACCCAATATTGTCATCGAGCTCTTCTAACGGAAGTCCTAAAAACCTAGCGGCTTCAATAGGGGAGGACCAGAGGGATATGGGTGTTAGAAGAGTAGGCTCAGATGAGCAGACAAAAAGATGGTTAGTGGTATGGGGGGACAAGCCGCATGCCGGACAGACATTAGGCAAGTCGGGGTTCAGTCTGGATAGGTAAGAGTTTAACCTATTACAGTATCCAGACCGGAGTTGGGCCAGCATCACCCTAGTCTCCCTAGGCAGCTCGCGCTCCTCTTCGGCAACGGGTGGTGTTGCTGCCTGAAGAACGGCGTTCACCGGGAGAGAGCCAACATAGGAATTTACCGAATTTGTGTGGATGAGGGTGAGGGCCTGCCGGTGCACCTTAGGATCAAACGGCGTGGAAATCAGGTGCCGGATCTCATCGTAGTGTTTGCGTAGATGGCTCCTTATGCTCCTGGGGGGCGGATCCTCGTTGATCAGGCGTCCGTTCGGATGCTGCGGTTTGCAACAGTTGAACAGGAATTGCCTGGTCAACATCTCGCTATGCTCTTTAACGGCGAGCATTTTCGCTTCATTATGTAAGTGATGCTCAGGAGACATAAGAAGACAACCAGTGGCGGTACGAAGGGCGGTGTTTTGGCAGACCTGTAGCCTCGTCCAGTGTGTGTCAGCTAGCCCCGGCGACCATATAGGCGTCGCGTAGCTCAGTACCGGCTGGCCAATTGCTTTATATGTAGCTAGTAACGTTTCTTTGTCTTTACCCCAAGTGCTGCCAGCTAGGGACTTGAGGATTTTGTTACGGCTTTGGACTTTACTGCTTTCATCATCATCAGAAATTGTTAAGATTGGAGATGATCCTGATGCTTCATCTAACAAGGAATTTCGCTTCGTAAAAGATATGCCATTTGGACTCCAACTTTCATCGTCATTCAAGATCATAAGAGTAGAGTTTGCTTTAAGAAAATACTCCAAAACTTCGTCGACATCTATGTATGTCTGTTCCGTCAGATTCTAGGACCAGTCTACTTCCAATAAGCGAATACTGCTTTGCTAAAATTATAAATTGTTTAAATTTAAAAGATAATTTTTTCTAAACTGTAAAATAAAGTACAATAAAATATGCATCACATGTAGAATAGAGTTTGTAGGTTTTGACTTACCTACTTCAATTATTAAGCGAATAACTGACTGGCATAAGAACGCCTTTTTCTTAGATCTATCTGAAATCCAAACTTTACACAAGTACTTTTCCATGTTCTTAATTTTACAATAGGAAACTAACTCAAACTATATACCTATCTTTAAATTAAGAAAGAATATATTTTAATAATTACAAAGACAATATGTAGCTTGTAAAAAGATAAACCTATAAATAAGATCAATTTTTTTTTTTTCTGGCAACCCTAGACATCGCCTAACTACATTTTTAATCATATCTTTGGCATTTGTTGTCGGATTTTAAAGTGTGACACATCAATTTTTTTGTCTCAAAGAGGAGGTTTTTCTCAAAAAAGTTCATTAAGCTCATGCGTTTCGTTGTGGTACTTACCCACCATATCTCAGTTTCTACCAGCCTAATGTAACAACCTAATGTCAGTTAATTGAAGACCGTAAAAAATCATAAATCTTTTGCGAAGAAAGTATTTCGATTCAAGCAGTAGAACTCGAAATAAAACAAATTTTGTTTGCTGGGTTGAGCGCTTACGGCCCACAGTGCCGCGACTCCATATAAAAGATCAACAAAAATAGAAGGAGTGGTCAGAATTGGCTGAGACTTCACACCTCAAAGGACTATATCACACCAATATCAGAAAAAATTCCGTTTTTCAGCCGCTGTTACGAATTAATAAAAAAGAAATATTTTTTTTTTTTTCAATTTTATCAAAGGGTAAAATAACTCATAATAGTCGTAGACATATGTTTATAAAACCGAAATAGTCTTCAGAACTTGTTGAAACGTTACACCTACAAGTACTAAGCCATGCTGATTTCAAAAATTAAATCGATTTTTCGATATCGGGTACCCATTAAAAAAAACGGGTTTTTTTCATATTAATATATGAAAGACAGAAAAATCATTGCCGATTGTGGGGTTTATTTGTTTTATTTGGATGACCGTAAGCGCTCAACCCAGAAAACATAAATGTCAGAAATGGCCCATTATGAATAATATAAAAAAATTTTGTTTTTAGTTCACAGCCATACATTAGATGCCTTATTTTCTTTATACATTTTTCTTTATTAGTCCATAAAATTTTGTCGGGATTCAAGCTTGCTGTATTTCTGCCGGCTCTGGAGCTTAGCAAAAATGTGGCCCATGCGTTGTTCATCGGTGACCGCCATTGCAGATTCATGGACTGTATGAACAAATCGCTCGGCATTTTTGGAATGACAAGGATATGCTGTGAAAAAGATTAGTGAAAATGCCGATAAAAGAGAAGCAAAGAAAAATTAATAGTTTTCGTTGTGCATACCTTGTAATTCAATTATTTCATTGGAATATTGCAATGCTTCGAGGTGATCTTTCGCGAAGAACTGCAAGCATGGTGGTTCAAACTATTCGAATCTATCCCAATCTATTACATTAAAATATTTGTCACTCTCGAAATTTATAAAATTATCCTCTTTTGGACCAAACATTTGACGAACACATCCATTAGCTTCTCTGCGGGCTGCTAAAATCCTCGTGCATCCATCTGAACGTACGAATGGATCTGTATCGGTTATCATCGATATCAAAATATTTTCTGGGTGCAGAAAGTACGAGTTATTTTTTATGATTGGACGGACAATATTTTGAGTGTCTTGTGGCAATTGGCGAATCCATGTGATGTATTTGAAAACGTGACGACATCCATGAATTGCAAGTGGTTGGTTTTTAACCAGAAACCAGAAAGGAGCGTAAGCTTCTACAATAAAGTCTGCAAGTGTTTTTAGTGTTATTGAGGGTTGCTCGCACGTTATATAATAGCGAAGAATTCGAGACGCTGTTGTCAGCCAACGGGCTGTACTCATAGCACTAGGCTTATCGCTTGCTAAACTCTCGTCACACTCTCCTGTATGAACAGCCCGGACCATACGATATATGTATAATTGGTCGCCCCGAATATTGAAGTCCTCAATATTATCTGGCATCTCACCCATTGGAATGCGCTGGAAATTTTTTTTAACCTAACAAAACAAACCATGTTAGAAAATAAACCCCACAATCAGCAATGATTTTTCTGTCTTTCATATATTAATATGAAAAAACCCCGTTTTTTTAATGGGTACCCGATATCGAAAAATCGATTTAATTTTTGAAATCAGCATGGCTTAGTACTTGTAGGTGTAAAGTTTCAACAAGTTCTGAAGACTATTTCGGTTTTTATAAACATATGTCTACGACGATTATGAGTTATTTCACCATTTGATAAAATTGAAAAAAAAAAAATATTTTTTTTTTAATAATTTGTAACAGCGGCTGAAAAACGGATTTTTTTCTGAAATTGGTGTGATATAGTCCTTTGAGGTGTGAAGTTTCAGCCAATTCTGACCACTCCTTCTATTTTTGTTGATCTTTTATATGGAGTCGCGGCACTGTGGACCGTAAACGGTCTTCAATTAACTGACATTAGGTTGTTACATTAGGGTGGTAGAAACTGAGAAAAGGGTAAGTACCACAACGAAACGCATGAGCTCAATGAACTTTCTTGAGAAAAACCTCCACTTTGAGACAAAAAAATTGATGTGTCACACTTTAAAATCCGACAACAAGCGCCAAAGATATGAATAAAAATGTAGTTGGGCGATGTCTAGGGTTGCCAGAAAAAAAAAATGTTTGTTTTTAAATGTTTTTCAAAAACACTTCATATGAGGGGGAATGCGGCCGACTTTTTTTGGTGATACGCAGGCCCGTGCGCACGGTGGTTAAACCCCCCCCCCCATGGCCAAATCTAAGTTGCAATGATTTTACAAAAATTTTCAAAATACACTTTATAAATCTTGTATTGAATCTTGACTCATAACTCTTTACAAAATTAGTTATTATAATTTTACGAAGGAAGAAATTGGTGAAAGTTGCAAAAAAATGAGGTTAGCCAATACATAAGTCCGGCACTTTGAATTGCACTTGGAGCTTTCCGAAATTACAAAGTTGTGTAGCGTATGGGCATTTTTTGTTCTTAAATTTCACCGATGAAAACAGTGAGCAGTTTCAATTAACAGAGCGAATGCAAGGCTCAATTATATGAAAGATTTAGAGTGTTTTCTGACCCTTTTTTTGTAGGCGTAAAGAGAATTGTGAGAAAATGAACGCAGATGAGCGACAACGTTCAATTATTTCAATGTTTTCAAACATTTTCTGAGGTTTTTTTATTTTACCTAACAGAAGATAAAGATCGAATTTTTCATGGACGTTTATCAATAGTCTGTGGAAAATAAACATAGCATATTTCATATTTTCCGAATAGTGTCAATAAAACTTCATAAACCTTATTTTTTATTATTTATAATAATAATAATAATAATAATTCCCAACGGATTATCCACCATATCCCGCCCGACCGGCGCGAGGAACGCATCCGCAATACGCGCAGATTGTTCTTTCGTGCCGAGTCTTTGAAAGGCTTTGGTTTGTTAATCGTCGAGATCTGAAACTGCTCAGCTACAGAGAAAACCTCATCAGCCAAATAAGGTAGATACAAAATAGATGACACAATTAATAAATAATTAGTTGACAGCGAATACTTATTGTAAAGAATAAAGATAAGAATCAAGGGATATGAAAGCAAATTGTTGATATGTATTTAGGATAGAAATAATTGACGTTTTTATTCTGCATAGTGAGTCTGAAATATCAAACGTACCAGAATGAGAGTTATTATCTTGACACAAACAACGAAAAGGCTGATAGGTGGTTTAAAATGTCTTGATGGACGAGAAGGTACATTGAAGTTCACTTCGCTCAAAAGAAACGGGCTTGTGATTGAACCATTTAGTAATTTAATCATGAAAACAATTCCAAGCATTTCCCTCCGACTAGAAAGGCTGTGAAGATTAATTAGTTTTAAGCGACTCGTATACGATGGCAAATTATACAAGGGATCCCAGTGAAGATCTCTTAAGGCAAATATTAAAAATTGTTTTTGAACTGATTCTAGGCGATCCACGTGGACCTGGTAAAGTGGATTCCAAATTATAGAACCGTATTTAAGTATCAGTCTGACTAATGTAGTAAAGAGTTTTAGTTACATAAGGGTCGCTAAATTCTTTAGACCATCGTTTAACAAATGCTAGAACGCCTCCAGCTTTATTGACTGTTACGTTAATATGACAGTTAAAACTGAGTTTTTAGTCCATAGTAACCCCAAGGTCAACAAAATCATACATTTCCTCAAGACTATAACTGTTAATTGTATAGGAAGCTGGCTGTGATTTTCCTCTCAAAAAACGCATGTATTTATATTTCTTTAGATTAAGCGGCATATAATTTAAATCGCACCAAGTAACAAGTGTATTTAGATCTGATTGAAGCTTCTTCGAATGACATAAAAAGCTTTACATCGTCGGCATACATTAAAATTTTCGACAATTATATTACTGTAGAAATATCATTTATAAACAACAAGAACAGAATCGGGCCAAGATGGCTTCCTTGAGGAACTCTTGAGGAGACATAAATAACATCGGATTTACAATTTTTAAACACTACTTTTTGTGCTCTGTCGCTAAGGTAAGAAGAGATCTAGCGATTGAGACCCGGCTGGAAACCCAACTGATCCAGTTTATGAATAAGTAAAGAGTGACACACTTAATCGAAAGCTTTGCTGAAATCAAAGTAAATTCTAGTAAGTGTGTAACGGTGGACTTTCCCTTACAGAACCCGTGTTGACAGTCGGAAATCAAGGTAGAGATAGGATTCGTAAGCTGATTGGTAACAATAGCTTCACACACTTTTGGGATGGCAGAAAGCTTTGCTATGCCACGATACTTCTCTATAGAAGCCTTGCTTCCGCTTTTATGAAGCGGTAGAAGAAACGACTCTTTCCATGCTTTTGGAAAAACACCACACTTTAGTGACAGATTGCACAAATTGGTAAGGGGTTGGTAAATATTGTTAGCGCACTTCTTCAAGAAGCATGTAGGAATCCTATCAGGACCGCATTTAAAAGGTTCCTTCAAGGTTTTCAGATAAATAAGAACATCATTAGAAAGTCAGAGTTGGTGACGGCAGAATATTTAGGAGTGAAAAATTGCGCAAAGAAATTATGACCCAAAAGAAATAAAAATCCACCCCAAATAAGCTTCAGAAAAACACCAATAAAAGGCTCCGACAAGTGTCCAAAAACCCTCTGAATGGATGAATGAAAGAAAAGCACCAATTAGAGGGCTCCGAAAGGCGTCTGAGAAGGCTCCAGAAACCCTCAGAACGGAGGAATAAAAGGCTCCGAAAAAGGTTCAGAAAAGCACCAATAAAAGGATCCGCAGTTCATTTAAAAAGAGTCAAAAAACGCTTCAAATTCATCGAAATCGGACTCATTTCAGACTCTCTTTTATGACTTCGTTGGAGTGCCCGCGTAGAGCGATTTTTCGCTCCATTTGGGCTCTGAAAGAAGCTCATTTTGGCAAGTAAAGTTCTGAGAAATGAGCGTTTTATGGCTCCGAAAGGAGTCTTTTTTTGCACTTTTAGTTAGCTGGGATGTGCCATCATATCATCAATTCTCTTTCAAATACAGAAAAATGTGTACAACCAAAAAAATAGTAGTTTTAGGCATCAGAGTATGCAAATTCAGGAAAGTTAAAGAACATTTAAATTTGTGATATATGGGTCTAGGTATCTGTTTCAGCAAATATGTTTAACTTAGTGAAAAATGTATGCGAATGCAAATCTAAATTAAACCCCCCCCAAGGCCAATTCCTGCTCACGGCTCTGGTGATACGCTATAACGTATATATTACTTTGCTCGTCTATTGAAAATAAAACATAGTCGTTTGATTTATAAACCGTTCCAAGAAATCTAATCTTTGTGGACACATACGTAAAATTGTTTGGAATGCTTAAGTTTAAAATATCTCTATCGTATTCATGTCAAATATCAGATTCACCAACTGTCGCCAACTGATTTCCAAGGAGATTTGATTGAAAAAGTGCCTTTTTGCAAGAGTATAAGTAATATTTTTAAAATTCTTACACTTTTTTGCTATGTTTTTAAAATATTGGTGTTTGTATTCAAAATGCATGGTAAACATATTTTTTAAGGGTCCAAATTGCTTAATTAAATCTGGATAGTGTTTCAAGTAATGATGTTTTGGCCTTAGGTTAATAGAGGGAAAACATTCTTCTCTGTACTCAAAATACACATATATATGGGTAAGTCCTGTGTAACGGACGCGACATTCGTACGCATTTAACCCTGGATAAAATGAATCATAAGCAGCAGAATTAGGGGATATCATAATGTTTTCAAGGCACAACCACAATGCTTCATTCCATAAACATTTTTTGGACCTTTAACATTTAACAACTTATTTATATCCATATATAATGCTGTTCGGACGCGACAAGAAATGGAAGTAATTTTTTAATGCTTGTGAAAGTACGTAAAACTTAGCGAAGTTTAGAGGAAAATTTTTATTCCTTAAATGAGAGATTAAAGGTCAAAGAAGACCCTTTCTTCGAAGATTTACGAAATCTGAAATATGTTTTCAGAACATCGGATAATAAGCGAAAGTCCTGTAACGGACGCGACGTAACGGACGCGACAAATTTTTCCACCACTTTTGTAATAAAGATTGCATATAGTAATTCCAACACAAGAACATATTAACTGTCAAAATCATCTAATATAATATTTATTGCTTCGTTTGGAAGCATTTTGTTTGCAACTTATGTTTCAGGCTTCCAGTATTAATGCTTTCAAGAACTAATCAGTTGCACATCAGCTTTTTCGTATTTTTATCATTTTTCTCCTTATCTCTCAGCATGCCGTCACCAGCTTCATAAAAACCACATAATCTAGCTGTAATTACTATAGACTATATTATTGTGTTAGTTTTTCTAAATAATTTTAGTAAAAAGCTCTTATTTGTAACCATTTAAATTTTTGTTGTAGGGGGACCTTATCTGAGACTTGCCCATATAATGATTCAATAATTCAATCTGTGATTCCGTTATTTCATGTGCACATATGATACGGGACAAGTTAATGATTGCCGAAAATAATAAGTACACCGGGTTTTCGTAATCAGAGATAACATTTAGCAAAACGAGGGGCATCAAGAATAAAATGTGTCTTACTTCATCTGCTTTACCTGGAAGCTTCTTCATTTTTGAATCCAGCTTTGGAAATGACAAATGTAGTTTAAATTCTTTTCTCAAACTTGATAAAAAAAAATTTATATAATCGAATGAGAAACTAAAAGTGCTGCTTAAAGATTTCAGAATTTCCATCAAATCGTAAGGTATAATTCCCTCAAATAGATCATGTGCTATGCATGGAGGTAATCCTGGATTACAAACATGAAAATATTTAAGATCACTGAAGATAGAGTTGCTTTTTACACCTCTTTTAAAATTTTTTTCATTTATTAGCTGATTATAGTTATATTCGTTTCTAAGTTCCGCAATTTCAACATTTTTTAGTGTGGGATTTCTTCTTTCAAAAAAACAATAGCGACATACATAGTCAGAAAAACTGAAGTTCTCGTTAAAACCCCCTACTTGGTGGGAGCCAAGATTATCCCCAATTATAGCAAATACAGTTCCGAATAAATTTTGTTCTTTATTATTTTTTTTGTATTGAATTCTTATCCCCTGTGACTCTAAGATTTTAAGGTCGCAAATTAAAGGTTTTAAAATAGACTCAAGCCCAAATTCATTTACATGACTTTCCTTGCACAAAAGTATTTAACAGCTGAACGTTTTTAATCACTGACCTATATTTAACATCAATATTCCCTATCATGTAATAGAACCCAATCAGCTTATGTTTCTTTTTTGATGAACCCAAAGGATTACAAAGGTCAAAGCATCCTGGATAAGAAGCTCAATGCGCTTCTCTGTGCCATGGAAAAATTGTTGGTTCTTATACACTAGGCCATCATTGTAATCAGAATATATTTTATCATTACATTTCTTAGACCGACAAAATATTTCAAAGAATTTGTCATCACTAAGTAAACTTTTTAAGGATTCCAATAAAGAAATGTAATGAAATACACATTCCTTGTGACAATTGCTTACATTCAAGTAGATTTCTTTGGGTTCAACAAAAAATGTTTTGTCACCATAATATTTATTTTGATTCCGCAACGTGAGAACGCTTTTTAAATCTTGTTTAACATTTGAGCACTGGAGTAACTTAATAATTTCTTTTTCCTTTTCTAGTATTTTTTGATTAGCAAAAATTTCTCTAATACTTGCAACACCTAAATCCATATTTATCGTATACATGTGAAGAAACTCTTTCAATAAAAATTGTACACACTTCTACGGTACATTAAATTCACATTTTAATTTGTTTAAAATATTTGAAAAAATATTAACCTTAGCATTATTATTATTTAATTCTTCACTGCTAATAGGTGACGAGTCTAATTTTATCTCAATATTTGCGGGACTTGGCTGTTCACTTTTTTCCAAGAGCAGAGTTTTTCTAAACCATGTTGTTTATGTTTTCGAAAGAAATGCGAGCGAAAAGAAGCTTGATTGCTAAATGATTGTGTGCACGTCATTATCGGACATCCAACTTTTTTACTATTAAGGAAGTGTGTTAAAATATGGCAGTAAATTCTTTTTAAGTCTCCTAAAAACTGGAACCCATCAACTGAGCAGCTTATTTGCACATTAGAAAACACTTTTTTTTTTGGGACTCCCTTTTTAATGCGGTGACTTCGCGTGAAATGCACCTCATAGGAATTATAATTTGAAAACATTTTCCCACATTTTAAATACAAACACTTGAACAAATTGCTTTTTTCACCTCGGTGGCCGTACAAATGTAAATGATAATTTCTTAACTTTATAAATTTTTGATCGCAAATTTCACAACAAAACATTTTTATCAAACCCTACTAACTATGAACTTATATATTTATATACATATAATACCACAACCAGCACTGGATGAATCTGCTTGATAAATGAGGAGTGAATAAACAAAAGGTCGTATTTCCATATTCAGGCTATATTCAAAAATCGCAAAAATCTGAGAAAAAGTCAAAGAAGCAAAATTATAAGTTTGTAAATGGTTTAATTAACACAAGATAGCTACTCTAATCTGACACCATCGTTATTTTAACTTTTTCTTGCCTCTAATACATCTTTTTTTAAACTTTTTAATTTGGAAATATGCCCTTTTGCGAGAATTTTTGGAAATATGCCCTTTTGCTTGACATACTTTTGGAAATAAGCCTTTTTGAATAATTCATCTTCGAAAGAAAATCATCAGTATCGTGGTTTTTTCCTCTTGTTATTTCGATAACGACCAGCCCTGCCATTCACAGAAGTCATTTTATCCTTCAGTCCTATTAAGAGGCATTATACACGATATGTATATGTCAGTTTTTTGTATGGATACAGAAACACCGAGTGAACACAAAAGAAAACTAGAAGGGAAGTCTAAGTTCGGGTGAACCGAACATTAAATACCCAGCGTCAGTTTTCAGAACGAGATACAAATACCATGACTTGGCAATGATATAGGCCCTAGAATCTTATTTGAAATTTTCGATATCGAAAAAGGGGGCGTGGTTATCATCCTATTTCGCCCATTTTCAATAGCAACCTACCTTGGCCAGAAAGTAACATGTATGCCAAATTTCATGCAAATATCTCAATTTTTACTCAAGTTATCGTGTACACGGACGAACAGACGGACAGACGGACGGACGTACATGCCTTAATAAATTCCTCTTTTCAACCTAAGAACTTTCATATATGGAACTCTATATCTAACTCGATTATTTTGCGCCGTTACATAGTACCGTTATGTGGACAAAATTAATATACCCTTGTACTAGTACTAGTACGCTGGGTATACAAAAAAAGTAGGGTGTTAACTACATACTTGTCCGTATATTTTGCATGTTTGCTTTCCGATTTGCGTAATTTTTGGCAGGAGTATACTACATGCTATTGGGAAGCACCTCACTAACTTTAATGAAAATACCTTTTTGAAATTTCAAGCAATCGCTTTTGAAAATAGCTGACCTTTTTTGCTGAAAAGTGGGCGGCGCCACGCCTACTTCACCAAAATCCAGAAAATTTTTTTACAGTTAAGTTTTGCTTTAAAAGCTTATTATGTGTGTAAAATCTTATTTATACAATTATGGAAATATCGCGATTTTAATTTAACAAAGAAATTTTTCAGTACTGTGTTTTTAAAAAAGTGGGCGTGTCCGTTAACCTATTTTGTTAATTTTCACAGCAAAGAGTAAGCTTTATGTGTTGAACAATTTCACCAAATATCGTTTCAATAAATTAATTTTTACAGGAGTTATGGCATGGAAAGTTTTGTGGAATAATCCACCATAGAGGGGTGGGGCCACTCCCATTTTCCAAAAAGTTTGTGCATTCGACTATCTTTGCCCACGAACACTTTAGAGGTAAAATAGAAATGATATACAGCTAGTTTAAGAAAAGTTATTGCATATTCAATATATCTATGATCCTTTTCAAAATATTTCGAATAAAATTGGGGGTGGACCTTACCCGATTTCGCCAATTTTTTTTCGGAATATTGCCTGTATTAATATAAATAAGTGTGCCTTAACGCTAAAGTACACACCAAATTTTATCCTTATAGGTGTATTATGTACTGAATAATCACTCTTTTTGTATTTTCGGAAATATTATATATATAGAAAGTGGGCGTGGCTTTTAATCGATTTTGCCTAATAATAGCGCTCCGAGATAAGTAAAAAGGAACCTGCATACCAAATTTTATTGAGATATCTCAAGATTTACTCAAGTTATCGTGTTCACAGAAGGACGGACGGACGGACTAACGCACATGGCTCAATCAATTTCTTTTTTCCTCCTGAACATTTTGATGTATATAAGTCAATATCTATCTCGATTTGTTTATGCCGTTACATACTACCGTTAGGCGAATGAAGTTAACATACCTTGTGTGCGAAGCACTACTAGGTATGAAAATATGAGTACATATGGATTGAAAACTTGACAGGCAGATATGACAATACATATCGCGTATAACAACCATAATCAGAGTTAAAATACATAATAATGATAAGAACACAATTTTATTCACAAGAGCATATATAACGAAAACAACGTGTAGTACAAAGTATTATAATAATATTTTTAATTATAACGATTTATATTTTTATACGTGTATAAATAACTCCGATTTCTCAAAATAGTCTTCATTTTTAAAAAGGCGCATCTAAATTTAGTGTTTTTACTTTTATGAAGGCATGGTTTTATGACGTTAATCCCTAATGGATCCTTGTCTACATATCTGTAAAGAAAGCGAAATCAAAATTATTAACTTAAACGAAAATATGGAAATTACAGGTCTTTAAATCAACCAAAAACTTGACTTACTCTTTTTTCTTTCGCACTTTTAAATTGTGCTTTTGTTTTCTTCCTCCGGTATTTAACATAGCCACAAGGGTTTCTTCCATTTTAAAATAAAATGTCAAGGACTTCCCACAATATTAATTCAGAGATACTTTGAAATTATTTTATGAAAGCACAATCTGTTCACACCTTAATTTTTCATTAAAAGAAACATAAAAATGACAGTTATACCATAGGCAATTTTTTATTTACAATTGAAGAAACTGTTGCTATATCGATTTTATAAAAGTGGAACATATTTCAGTGGTTAAGTCGTTTATTTTAAAAACGCTATTTTATATGCAAATAAAAAATGCCCTTTTGTCTGATTGTTTACGACAAGGTAGCAAAACATAATGGGAAATAAGACGTTTTGATTAAAACAATGCAAACATTTTAGACCACAAATAAATGAAATGGAAATATGTCCCTTTTGGTTGAAACTTATTTTTTGACAGATCTTTTTATATGGTAAAAACATATTTTAGTGGTTTCCATTGAAGACAACATGTGTAATTATGCCCAAACAAGCCGATTTCATCAAAATCTCCAATAGAGTGACGAATGGAAATAAGCCCTTTTGTTTATTCATTCCTCAAATGATGATGATATCTTCTTCTTCTTTAAATGGCCATCTAACCGCCTTAGCGATTTTGACCGTCCATCATAGTTCGCCAGTCATTTCTTCTTTGCGCCAACTGGCGCCAATTGGAGACCCCACGAGATCGCAGGTCGGTCTCCACTTGATCCTTCCATCGGAGTGGTGGTCTTCCTCTTCCTCTGCTTCCACCGGCGGGTGCCGATAAGTATACCTTCTGGGCTGGAGCGTCTTCGTTCATTCGCACGACGTGGCCTAGCCAGCGAAGCCGCTGTGTTTTAATGCGCTGTACTATGTCGACGTCTGCATAAAGCTCATACAACTCATCATTAAATCTTCTTCGGTACTCGCCGTCGCCAATGCGTAGAGGCCCATAAATCTTTCGCAGAACTTTTCTCTCGAATACTCCCAATGCAGCCTCGTCAGATGTTGTTAGTGTCCACGCCTCTGCACCATATAGCAGGACGGGAGCGATGAGTGATTTGTAGAGTGTGATTTTCGTGCGTCGAGAGAGGACTTTACTTTTAAATTGCCTACTCAGTCCAAAGTAGCATTTATTTGCAAGAGCAATTCTTCGTTGGATTTCTAGGCTGGCATTATTGTTGGAGGCCACCGTGGTGTGGAGGTAGTGTTGTCGGCCTACCCCACCAAAGGTCCGGGTTCGAGCCCTGGTACAGGTTACATCAAAAAGTGGTTTGAAAAAGTTTTTTCAAAACGGGGTCGCCCCTCGGCAGTGGTTTGGCAAAGTCTCCGAGTGTATTTCTGCCATGAAAGGCTTCTCAGCAAAAATTCATCTGCTTTGTAGATGCCGTTCGGAGTCGGCGAAAAACCGTAGGTCCCGCCAATTTGTAGGAAAAATTTCAAAGCGGCACACCACAAATTGGAAGAGAAGCTCGGCGCAAAAATCTCCTAGGAGGTTGATGGTATAACTGTTGTATATCGCGCCATATATATATATTATTGTTGGAGTTTATGATGATGATATATACTGCAAAAATTCACTTTCGATAGAAGATATATTTGTTTCAATTTGACGCGCACTTGTGCAAAGAAATTCTGCGAGGGTAAATATGGCGGCTTCGTCAGCTGTTTTGGACGTTTTTAGGCAGGGATGTTAAAAATTCAGCAACATTTGCCCAAATACAAATACTATTGGTTCAAATTTGAACAATTACGGAATATTTCGCAAATTATGTTTAAAATTCAGCATTACAAGCCTAACAAAAAAATTTATGTGGTAAATTTGTATTTTTAAAAGAAAATTACACAGATTGAGTTTATGTATTTCGATTAGAGCGAAAATGATTATAATTTTAGACAAGGTGCATATTTTCAACAAAAAATTGCACTTAAAAAGATCATAAATTTCAGTAAAAGATTTAGAGTGTATATTAGCGCATATGTTATTATGCAGCAATTATATGCTCCAAATGGAATCTTGAAATAACTACCGCCAAAAAAAAATGGCTCCAATTTTTTAATAAAAATTTGATGTTCTGCTATCTGCCTTCTAAATTTAGCAGAGCAATATGCGTAAAAAATCAAGCAAGATGGTTAGCTCAAATGTTATTATGCAGCAATTATGTGCTTTAAATGGCAGAGCAATATGCGTAAACAAATCAAGCAAGATAATTAGCGAATACGTTATTACGCAGAAATTGTGTGCTTCAGATGGAATCTTGAAATATACTCCCCATTTAAAAAAAATAAATCATATATAATCAATATGCATATACAGTCAAAAAAGATGATGACGATGAATGGTACTATGCAGCAATTAAGTGCTTCAAATCGGCAAATGCAAAGCAAATGTTATTATGAAATTATATGCTTCAAATGGGCCCTTCACTACCTTACCTGCGAAAAAATTTCTCCCTTTTTAGTTTCTTGTTCTCCTAGCTTTGGGGTAAACCTAGCCGAGCAATATGCGTGCACAATGTTGTTGTTGTTGTAGCACTACGTTGCCCTGCCTAGCTAGTCAGTATCTACCCAATATTGTCATCAGACTCTTCTAACGGAAGACCTAGAAACCTAGCGGCTTCAACAGGGATGGACCAGAGGGATATGGGTGTTAGAAGAGTAGGCTCAGCTGAGCAGACAAAAATATGGTTTGTATTATGGGGGGACAAGCCGCATGCCGGACAAACATTAGGCAAGTCGGGGTTTAGTCTGGATAGGTAAGAGTTTAACCTATTACAATATCCAGACCGGAGTTGAGCCAGCATCACCCGAGTCTCCCTAGGCAGCTCGCGCTCCTCTTCGGCAACGGGAGGCGTTGTTGCCTGAAGAACGGCGTTCGCCGGAAGAGAGCCAACAAAGGAGTTTACCGAATTCGGATTCTCGTTGACCAGGCGTCCGTTCGGATGCTGCGGTTTGCAACAGTTGAACAGGAATTGCTTGGTCAACATCTCGCTATGCTCTTTAACGGCGAGCATTTTCGCTTCATTATGAAGGTGATGCTCAGGATACATAAGAAGACACCCAGTGGCGGTACGAAGGGCGGTGTTCTGGAAGACCTGTAGCCTCGTCCAGTGTGTGTCAGCTAGCCCCGGCGACCATATTGGCGTCGCGTAGCTCAGTACCGGCTGACCAATTGCTTTATATGTAGCTAGTAACGTTTCTTTGTCTTTACCCCAAGTACTGCCAGCTAGCTACTTGAGGATTTATTTACGGCTTTGGACTTTATTAGCAATTGCGGTTACATGAGCGCCGTATTTGAACATGTTATCAAACGTCACCCCTAAGATTTTGGGATGTGAGACAGTTGGTAGCTTGACACTATCAACGTAGACGTCTAATTCCATGTTCACTTGCGTTGTCCACGTCGTGAATAGGGTGGCCGAGGACTTATTCGGTGACAATGCCAGGTTTCTCCCGGCGAAGAATTCGGACACGGCTGGGAGGTATGAGTTTATGCGAGAGCAGAGTTCTTCAACGGAGGGGCCAGTTGCCAAAATCGTACAATCGTCGGCGTAAGAGACGATCGAGACACCCTCTGGTGAGGGGGGGGGGAAGTTTCGATATATAATAGTTAAACAAAAACGGGGATAGGACACCACCCTGTAGCACCCCTTGTTTAACTATTCTGGGTTTTGATCTGGCGCCTCTGAACTCAACCGACGATTGACGACCACTCAGGTAGTTGGCAGTCCAACTTTTAAGACAGGGAGGAAGGGACGAGTTTCAAGGTCTTTCATTAGTTGCGCATGGTTGACCGTGTCAAAAGCTTTGGCCAGGTCAAGCGCAACTAGCACTGTCCTGTGGTTTGGACGCTTTTGGTTTAATCCGTTCCCTATCTGAGTGGTTATGGCGTTCAGCGCGGTGGTGGTGCTGTGATTTTTGCGAAATCCATGGCGAGAGGAGAGATATCGGGCGATATGACTCCCCTACGGCAGCTGGCTTGCCAGGCTTTAGTAGTGGGACCACCTTTGCTTGTCTCCATCTTTCAGGAATAACAAAGGTGGACAGAGAAAGGTTGAAAATGTGTGTAATTTATCTTATGCGCTCTTCGCCGAGGTGTTTCAGCATCAGCATGGAAATGCCATCGGGGCCAATATATTTGGTGTTCTTAGTTCTCCGAATTGCCTCATGAACTTCTGTTGTGGAGATGGCAATGGGCGCATCACTGTTTTTGTGTTTGTGCGCTTCCCTGGTGGCTCGGCGAATCTCTTTGTTCAACGGAGGATGCATTACAAATTGTTGGCAGAAGGCGCTCGCGCATCTTTTTGGCTTCGACTGAACCTTATCACCGAAGTTGATGAATATTTTGTCGTTAGGTTTAGTCGGACAAAGATTTCACCGTCGACCATAATTTGGCAACTCCAGCCGAGATGTTGCAAGACCTTAGGTGCTCTTCCAACTTAGCGTGTTTGTGTTGATCTACTAAGCGTCTGATTTCCGCATTAATATCCCTTATTTGAGGTGACCCTACGGATCCTAATATGGTCACGTTCATTTGCCAGGGCCCCTGCCTTTGCGGGGAAGAATGGACGCATTTCCTTTATTCTACCTGACGGAATGTGTTGATGGGAGGCTGAAATTAGGGCCATACGAAACGCCTTTTCCCCTTCTCGTACGTCGGACGGGGTGGGAAGAGCAGCGAAGGCGCTCTCTGAAACCCTCCCAGTCGGCTTTATTGAAGTTTTTGAATGAGCGATGACAAAGTCGGTGGGGCGATCGATAGAGGGCACTATGGGTAGGTGGTCCGAAGCAAGCGTCAGCATCGGTCGCCATTCAACGCAGTTTATTAGGCCTGCGCTGACTATGGTGATGTCTGGCGAGTTAGAGCAGTTTACCGCCACTCTAGTGGGGGCATCCCCATTTACCGTGCAGATCGTCGAATCATCTATTTGATCAGCCAGCTCCTGTCCCCTACCATCGGCCTGCAAGCTGGAGTGCCACAGGTCGTGGTGTGCGTTGAAGTCACCAAGGATGACGCGGTGCTCGCCCCTGAGTAACGCACGAATGTCGGGGTGGTAATCCCTGGGACAGCAGGTGACAGGAGGTATGTAAATGTTTATGATTTCAAGGTCGACATCGCCTGACCGGACAACCATACCTTGACGTTCTAAGGTGGTGTCCCTCGGGTCGATGTCAGGCTCAAATAGACGATACTGCACAGATTGATGCGTGATGAATGCCAGACCACCCCCAAGCCCTCTCGCACGGTCACAACGGTGTACATTGTACCCGTTTCAGGTCTGAAGAGACGACCTTCCACCGATCTTTGTCTCCTGAATCGCCGCGATCTTGATGTTGAGTCGCTTCATTAAGTTTATCACTTCAACAATTTTACCAGTTAGGCCGTTGCTATTAAATTGCAGGATACCGAAATGCGAAGGGGGAGCAGAGTTGATGCTGGGGGTCAAGGACTGGTGCGTATGCCTAGGTGGTAATAGGCTGGGTCGCGCACTACGGCGCAATCTTGAAGTAGAAGGAATCGCGTTACCAAAAGGTAGAGGCGAGTCAGACCACGTTGAAGGTTGCGTAGCTCGACAGCATGGCGCAACGTACGTATCAGTCCATAGGTTCCTGTTCGCGAGTCCAGAGCATATAAGAAGGTGACACAGGCCAAGGCAGTTATTGCACTTGACTGATGCCAACGGCGTGTATAATCTTAACCGACAAACAGTGCACGTAGTATAAGGGACCAGGAGCTGATGGTTCTGGCTTATACTCGTGCTGATGCTGGAAGAAGAGGGGCTGACCGAGGGGGTGGGATAGAGCGGACGCTCAGCATTGCTCAAATCCACTTGGGAGTAGCTGTGAGCTGCTGTGTGAGATGTTGACGCCTGGGGGCGTGAGCGGCCGCTCGGAAGGTCTACTTGCTGATGTGCATTATTAATGCTAGTCGTGGAGACTGATGTGACAGAGTCAGACATTTGTGGCGGAGCGATACTTGATCGACGACGGCCACAGGAGCATTGTACTGAATGTGAAGGTTTGACATAGATTTTCTTCCAGCATACACAGCAGATGCATTCTCTTGGTCCCGGGTTGGATTCAATACCAGCCCGGAGCAGGAGAGTATGGAGCAGTCCCGCTGCAAGGAGCTTCTCGGAGGATGACATTATTGGGGGGGGATAACTGACGGTTTAGGCAGGGGGGTAGTGAAATGACAGCCCTTGGTCGGGGAAACCCCGAGTCATTCCGGTACGTAGAACCGGCTGTCGTGGGAATGCGTGCACAATCAAACAAGATGCGTAGCGCAAATGTTATTATGCAGATAAATTATGTTCTCCAAATGGGCTCTTGAAATACGTTGCCCCCAAAGAAATTGCTCCCCTTTTAAAACAAAAGTCATAGCACATAGTTTCTGCATAATCACATTTTTACTAATCGTCGTTTGCCTGTTTCCTCGTACTGCTTAGCTTAAAGCGAGCAGAACATGAAATTTAAAAAAACACAAATTTTTTTGGCGATAGTTTATTTCGAGAGCCTTAATGCCTTGTCTACTATTTACGCATGTTGCTGTGCTGGGATTGCCTAAGCTAGCAAAACATGAAAGTTAAAAAAAGGAACAAATTGTTTGGGGGTACTTCATTTCAAGAGACCATTTGGAGCACATAGTTGCTGAATAATAACATTTGCCTTTATCGTCTGGTTGCCTGCGTACGCATATTATCAAGCTCGGTTTAGCCTAAAGCTAACAGAACATAACATTTAAAAAAAAAAAATATCGCAAATTTTTGGTGGGTAGGGTATTTTAAGAGCCCATTTGGAGCACATACTTTCTGCTAAATAACATTTGCCCTTATCGTCTGGTATGCCTGTTTACGCATATTGCTCTGCTAGGATTAGCTTAAGGCTAGCAGAACATCAAATTTAAAAAAAAAAAAAAAGGTGGAACATTTTTTTGGTGGTCCTTCATTTCAGGAGCCCGTGTGAAGCGGTGGCGCGAACTAAAGTCAGTGGAATTAACGTCAGTGACGTTAATTCGCACCCCAAAAGCGAATTAATGTCAATGACATTAAGACGCATGCCAAAAGCGAACTAAGGTCAATATTTTTAGCGAACTAACGTCATTGACATTAATTCGCATTAAGAAAGCGAACTAAAGTCAGTACATTTTTTTTATATTCCAAATTTTCATTTTTCATTATCACCTTCGACTTATGATCATTATATCATGAATCTGGGATTTAAAAAATGAATCTTTGGTTGACTTCGGTCAGATCCCCAATTCGGGGTGTGATCTATGGTATTTATGTGCAGAACTCCTTTCCGCATTGGCGGCCTTCGGCCGCGCTTCAAAAGATAACCCTGGGCTACGCCATTCCAACTCCGGGTGTGTGCCAAAGCCGTGGCTACCGCCGCCGTGATGTCCTTCCGCGTGCCACTCTTTTCTCACAGGGTAATGTGATTACAACAATGACAGAAAATTCTGAACTTTAACTGCAAATATCTCGGAAACTACTAAAAATATTGGTTCAGCGGAGTTATATTCATGCTCCTGGGACCAAAGCGCGTCTCCTGATACATATCTCAACATTTTTGGTTGTGTATAAGCGCTCGGTACCCCACGTAAACGGCAACCCACGTCTAGATTTAGAATCTGAAATGAGATTTCTTTCAACCGTTCAAAAGTTATTTGCAGTTAAAGTTAAAAATGTTCTGTCATTTTCATGTGGTTGTTGTAATGGCACATTAGGCTGAGCCAAAAAAGTGAAAAAGTGGGAAACGTGGCACGCGGAAGGACATCACCGTGGCGGTGGCAACGGCTATGGCACACACCCGGAGTTGGAATGTCGTAGCCCAGGGTTGTTCCGCTAATGCGGAAAGGAGTTCTGCACATAAATACCATGGATCACGCCCCGAATTGGGGATCTGACCTAAGTCAAATTTTCGCCTGCGGCGCTACTTCGTCGAATCTCAAACCCAAATGCCTCAATGACATTAATTCGCATGTCAAAAGCGAACTAAAGTCAAAATATTGTACGAATTAATGGCACTGACTTTAATTCGTTTTGGGTCATGCGTCTTAATGTCACTGACATTAATTCGCTTTTTAGGTGCGAATTAACGTCACTGACGTTAATTCCACTGACGTTAGTTCGCGCCACCTGTGAAGCACATAATTTTTGCATAATATTATTGGCCCTAACCGTTTTGTTTTACTGTTTACAGATACTAGCTTTTTGGCTTTATGGATCTAATTTATAGATCCATCTAGGAAAAGTGACTCCAAATAACATGCTTTGTATTCTCATAACTAAATGACCTCTTGGTGTTGAGTATGAATCCGCGCTGTTGTTAAAGACATAACATAAACTGAGATTTTGCAACATTTTTTTAGCGGTTTGCCCATTTCTCCATTGTTCTAATTGATTCTGGTCCACCTATTAATAATACGCATATTTAACTTTTATTAGCCAAAGATTGAAATCTAAGTGCTCTCTGCCCAATCCAAAAGAAAGGTGACCCTGAAAACTTCTCCAACTATCGCGGAATCCGCCTTTTGAATCTCGCATATTACGTCTTTTCAAGCGCATTGTGCGAACTATCTTTGTAGATTCTAAACCCACTTTCGATAGCATGAAAAGGAGCTACCTTTATTCCGCTATATATGAATTTGGTTTCCCCGCAAAATGTATACGGCTATACAAATGACATTGAGCAACACCACCAGCCCAGTCAGTTAAAATATACACGTATACATTTTGCACTGCCCTATAAAGCCATCTACTTACCGAAGTTAGCAGCTCACGATTGACGTTGACATAACCTTTCAAGTTTACGATTGCAGGGTTCATTTCGATCGCAAAAACAAACAAATCGACTTCGCATTTGGCTTTTTTATCAATCTTTCTTACATCGATTTCAAGTAATACTTTTTGAATGCCGTTTGCCACACTTAAACTGGCGCTATGTGAGCAGTCACAGAAAATCAATAAAAGCATTGAACAGTATAGCCCGTCAACAATTAAGCCAATTTCCTTATAAGAATCTCTGTTTACTTCAACGTGGTCGAATGTTTCAGCAAACGTTCCGTAAATTGCTATTACTATATTGATAAATCTAATAGGAGAAATCGAAGTTATTACAGCAAGTTTATTTTGTTAGAATGTACGGTAGCCACCCTCTAAACAAAATTCAACTGAAAGGTGAGTTGTTTAATTTCGCAATTTAAAAGAACAAAAAATGTATATATGTGCAGTTATGCCTCGTATTATATGTGGGATTTATTTATCTAATAAGATTTGGTAAACTTTGTAATTTTTCTTTCATGACATAGCCCCAAGTAAAAATAAGACATTATAAAAAACGATAAGACATAACATTAACCTAAACCTTGGCCTATCCAACACATTCGTGCTTAGGTTCAAAATCATAAAATTTTGGATTAGGTAGAATTATGTTAATCTATAATATAAATGTACATGTTGACACAGATTGTCTGAGGTAGAAACCAGGATTTGTTAATATTCACTCTCGTTCTTTCTTATTCGTGAACCTAAACATTTAAAAATATATTTTCATTCTACAGCGCGAATATGAACGAATAACCAATCCATCGTTCATATTCCGAAAAAAAGTCCCCTATCTAACCTAATTGTCCTCTTGGTTGCAAATTCCCTGCAAAACTCCCTTAAACTCTTTATGCATTTTTTGATGGCACACTAGATTTTGAAAGAAGGTTTTGTGTGTGTTAGTATTCACAATTGGGTCTTGCATGTGTGGTTAGGCCGTCTACTAGGGACATTAATAAATATCACTCCAAAACTTCCTGTTGAACATTGTATACATTTTTTAATGACACACTAAACTTTGGCAAACGGGTTTTTGTATGTCAGAAATTCACAATTTTCTCTTACATGTATGGTTAGGCCGTCTACTAGCGACATACTAAATGAGCCAGGTTTATTAAATAGGGAGTTATAATGAAACTTGTTCTTTCTGATTACTAGTAGGAAAACAAAAACACAACAACCGGCTGTGGAACATATTAAGCGAAAAGTGTATAGCAAATTTCCTTACAAAATAAACATCGTTTAACCAATGGTGCCTATACTTAAGACGAAGTTTACTGTACACCAAGCAATTGTTTAATAACATCCTTGTATCGTTTTCCCAATAGGCAAGACCATTCAAGATCGCAGTTTGTTGGCCCATTTTGCTTAACGCACCCAACGGTTATTTAGGAATGTAACGCCTTTTGCGACTTGTCGGCATAAATCAGTTCAGCACTAACAAATTTTCTCCTCACATTATTTTGTACAGAGGACTTTTTTCAACAAATGTTTGTCATTGTAAGATTTGCAAAAAAAAAAAGCCTGCGCAATAACACCCAACTCAAGCTTAAGTTGATCTGGCAATTAGCAACAGCACCTAAATTAAATTAAAATAAACCTTTCCACATCTCAGCACATTTTGGAAAATGTAAATCCTGACCTGAAAGATTCTATAAAAAATGCTTTACTTACATAAAAATGCAATAGGTAGAGTATGTTCTGGCATAAGCATTTCCTAAAGATTGCAAAAGTTCGCTCAGATTAAGCCATAACATTCGATATTTCGAAATTACTCCAGCCGAATAACTGCAGAAAATATCCTATAAAAAAGAAAACTATGAGTAATAAAGTTTTGGAATGGGGGGAAAACATTTTCATGATTTATACACAAATTAAAACGACTCGGACTGCAAGGGTATGGCTGGCATGGAAGTAAGCAAACACTTTCTCACCGGGATGCGAATCCAAATGCCACAATAAAGCCAGCGCCAGATTCGATCTCTTCTGAGAATTGTCGTCGGATAAATAAATGGAGACTAGAGATGTTTACGAATATTAAAATAATTCTTGCTAAAACATACGATACATTTCATTCTATATATATATATATGGCGCGATATACAACAGTTATTCATCAACCTCCTAGGAGATGCCGCTTTGAAATTTTTCCTACAAATTTTCCTTTCATGGCAAAAATAAAATCGCAGAGTTTGTCAAACCACTGCCGAGGGGCGACCCCGTTTTGAAAAAACTTTTTCAAACCACTTTTTGATGTAACATGTACCAGGGCTCGAACCCAGACCTTTGATGTGGTAGGCGGACAACACTACCTCCACACCACGGTGGCCGTCAATACATTTCATTGCTGCATTTTAAATTAACCACATAGTGTCTTTTACGTCGATGACTATACGATCATGAGTACTGGTCCGTCCGTTAATGAGCTTTGCTCTAGAATTAAGGCTTAGCCATCGACCAAATCTATGTTCACCATATTTACGAGCGGCGTATTAACCGTCCACGTCGGTGGCGTTATTCATCCCAAAATCTTAGGCATCACATTTGATAACATGCTCAAATACAATACTCACGCAGTCCCAATTACCACTAAGTTACAATTTTAGGGGTTACTTCTTATAATATATTTTGAATATACAAATGGTTTTTGTAAATTATGGTATCTTCTTATTTTACGAATTAAAATTTCTAATTATTAAAAACTCAATAATTCATATAAATACAACTTAAAAACACTGTAACTTATATGCTATAAATTTGGCGATCCCGGTTATATACATACTTGCAATCAATAAAAATATTATGCAAACAAAAACTGATTCAATCTATTTAATAGATCTTAAATAACAAATATGAAGGGTTTAGAACCAAAGTGACTCCGAATTTGATTTGAGATATTCAAGTTTAAAGTTTACTGCCTTTTGAAAATTTTTGTAAAGTCTGGGTAGGGCGTTTTATGAATTAATGTTGTCAGTTTTTGGGAAAAATTGATAATTGGATAAAAATTACAAGTTAGTTACAGCTATGGATAGGATTACATGTTTCAGAGTTTCCAGGCTCATCATCAGACCCCTTTTCGGATACTGGGATATGAACCAGTGTCTGCACCAAAGCCGCTGGTAGACAATTCTAACTAAGCTATGATGCTACACATACACAGATATGTAGGGGCGGATCAGTGACATACCAGACGTGGACGTACTTACGGCGACATACAACCCTACTACGGACAAGTAACAGAGACATACAAATGCGACTCTGACTTTTATCCGACACAATTTGAAACACAAAAGCACGAGTCAGTCGACGTACGGATTTCAAACTAACTAGCACGCTAATATATATTGTAATATATCAAATAAACTGTGTTTGCAAATGTTATCTATATATATAAAAATGAATTTGTGTTCGTGAGTCCCGTAAGATCTCCGTATCGGCTCAAGCGATTTTAAATATTTTTTCTTTAATGTTTCCAATCTGTTTCAGGCTTCATTTACCACATAAATTTGATTTTTCTAACTCAACTTAAAAATATTTTAGCTAATACTAAATAACGGTTTGATCGATTTTCAAATTTTTTTATTTTCTTTATTCTATCGGCTTAGTGTTTATTTATATAGAACAAAACATTTTCTAAATCCTCAATTTAATCATATATTAGATAAAGAAATTTAGCTCCATATAAATTCTAGTCAGTTGAGATCACTGGTATTCTATCTGAAATGTTCATGTATGGCACTTAATGCCGTACAGATTTACCAAATGGTGAATTCCTATTCGCTACTTTGGCGAATGTAGAAAGAGGAACACAACAACCACAAGTTTTGCTTGTGGATATATGTTGTTATTCCGTCCTTTTTCATAATATAAAATACAAAAGTTTTGATTGTGGATATAGGTTCCTATTCCGTCCTTTTTCATAATCTATATATAAAAATGAATTTGTGTTCGTGAGTTCCGTACGACCTCCGTAACGGCTCAACCGATTTTAAATGTAAAATAAAGAGTTTTCGCTTTTTGAGTATTAATCCTGAAATCAAAACCCGTTTTTTAATACCTCTTTCGCCTTTTTATCTCGGTTTAATAATCCGAGGTTGTCCAGCACTGGCTACACCAACGCGTTTTTCCACGCCGAACACTTATGCACTTTTCGGAACACCCCACAGTTGTGATTACAACAACCACATGTAATTGATGGAGTATTAATCCGACCCTTCCTAATTCATCTATCTATATATATAAAAATGAATTTGTGTAACCTTATAGGTCATGTCACCCCTCCTTCCGAAAGGAAAGAGAAGATGGGTAATGAGAGGTGAGAGGCATCATGTCCGTAGATCAACCATCAAGTTGCACATCATTACCTTTGTGCGTAGTAGTCCCCTCTTACGACCATACAATACGCTTAAACAAAAGCACTGCTGTAATTAATATATAGTTTCGCATGTAGAGGTAACCCACAACCTTTAAAATGATACCTTACTTATTAATATTGGTTCGAAATGAGAGCAGAAAGGAGCAAACACAAAAAGACCTTACAGAAATAATATATATGATATAGTCATTACTTGCAAATCGGACCCGCTAAAACACATCCAAAAATGCCGGACTCTTTTTGATCCTGGTATTAATAATCCGAGAGCGATGGTTTAGTGAAAAGTTATTGACAAAGCACAAAAAATTTACACTGTTTGATCCCAAATTCGGTGTGTGATCCGTATAATAAATCTGTTCTGACACTTCTCTAAGTTGATGCCAGATCAACACCGACTATAAAATCCCGTTTTTTCTGCGCAGAACACGTATGTACTTTTCGGAACACCCTATATTTGTTATAACAACACCCACATCGAATTGTAAAAAAATTTTTTTGCAACGTCATTTGATAATTTTTTCTAGAGGGTACATGTAGAGTGAGTTGATTTTCTTAAACAATAAGTAAAATATGGTAATTATTTACAACGCGGAACTGCTAAAAGACGTCCAAAAACCTCGAAAGCCTTTTGATTTCGTTATTAATAATCGGAGCCGGTTCAACACTGGCTACACCAACCCGTTTTTCCGCGCCGAACACTTATGCACTTTTCGGAACACCCTACAGTTGTGATTACAACAACCACATGGAATTGATAGAATATTTCTTAGCAAATTTTTCTTTAAAGAAATAAAATAACGATTTTCGAGTATTAATCCCGAGATCAAAGCAAGCGTTTTGATACCTCTTCCGAGAGGGTACAAGATTTAGAAAGCAATTTCATGCTGTCGTAAACAATTAATAAAACAATTTTAAGCAGTCAGCAATAACAAGAGTTATTTCTAACGTGTATCGCATAATGTTATTGTTTTTAGATATGCATACAATTCTATTCTTGAAACAAAGTTTAGTTTAGTCGTTCTAGCAACGTTGTAATAACTTTGACGGTTTTTCTTAATAAATACTTATTGAGTTTTTATTGCAAACTCTAATATGTAGAGTCTGTCTATTTAGATTAATAACACTGTACAACAAAATGAGGGCTCATCTCTTAGTAATTGATGAAACCCAAAAAACTGGAAGGTCTATCCTACTCGTATCAAAACCTCATACCAGGTTATGGGCCTATAGGTCTGGATTTTTTTAATTTGAGTATAAAGTTTTAACCCTATGTATAGGAGTTAAGTGAGGGAAACTTGATAAAATGAGGCAATTGGTTACAAAATAGTGGCTAAACTAATGTTTTTTGGGGCAGGGAATTCATTTTTGATGTTTATTTTTACATAAAACTTACGATAGATGACGCTGTGGTACAATTTTTAAAATTTTTTAACAATTTTTCATGGAAAAATAGTTTTTAAGTAGAAATAGTAGGAATTGCTTACGAAATGTGTGTTAAAGTAATGTTTTTAGTGTCGAGCAACTTTTTTTTTTAATATTTTAATAAATCTTACGATAGGTGGTGCTGCGGTACAATTTTTGTTGTAAAATTACTAAAATCTTACAGTACAGTGTTATCGCTACTCTTGTGAGTTTCGTGCTAGCTTCCACGGATATAACGGTGAAATAAATTGTTAAAATTGTGCTTGTGCAAAAATTAAATTAACTAAATTAAAAATGAATAAATAAGTAAATGCGATTACTTCTAATATAAAACAGAATAAAACATTACTATTTCTACTTAGAAACTCTTAAAATACTCTTTTTTCGTAGAAAAAGTAAAAAAAAAATTAAAATTGTACCGCAGCACCACCTATCGTAAGATTTATCAAAATATTAATTTCAAAAATGAGTTGATCGACACTAAAAACATTACTTTAACACACGTTTCGTAAGCAATTGTTACTATTTCTATGTAAAAACTATTAAAATACTATTTGTCCATGAAAATTTGTTAAACAATTTTAAAAATTGTACCACAGCGTCATCTATGGTAAATTTTATGTAAAAATAAACATCAAAAATGAATTCCCTTCCCCAAAAAACATTAATTTAGCCCCTATTTTGTAACCAATTGCCTCATTTTATCAAGTTTCCCTCACTTAACCCCTATACATAGGTTAAAACTTTAAACTCAAATTAAAAAAATCCAGACCTATAGGCCCAAAACCTGGTATGAGGTTTTGATACGAGAGGAATAGAGCTGCAGATTTTGCTGGTTTCATCAATTACTAAAAATCTTGTTGTACAGTGTAACCAATACCACACCTTATCAAATTTTGTTTAAGTTCTTACAAATATTTATATCTTAGATATCCCTGCAATGCCAAGAAGAAATCTTGATATAGGTTATAGGAGTCGGGTAAATGTAAGGCGAACTATTGCACGTTCTAACTACAATGACGTTCGAGAAGTTGACAGGAGTAGAATGCGTACAGTTCGTGCACAACGGCCACAACCACAGAGAATTCGACAGAGTCAGCATCGACGACTGGGTCGAAACCTTGCTTCTGTAAACATGGAGTGAGCAGCATTTTGTTACGATCCACAAATCGACTACAGTACCTATACATCAGTAGTGATTGGAGATATGTCAGTCGTTTGTCCGTATTGTAAAGCGGTCAAGTACAGTGGTGAATCTCCAGTTCTATGGTGCGCAAATGCAAAAGTTAAATTGGCGCAGTTGGTACCACGGGAAGTGATTCTACCCATTTTTTGGCACACATACAAAAATATAATAGCTCTTTTCAAATGACGTCATTTGGTGCCACTCATGTAGCACATTCAATATATTACATTTATATATTTTTCAAATGCATCATTTTTAATTTTTTTTACAACTCTGCACTATTGCAGATACAAGGACAAATATACCATCTACATGGAGCATTGCTACCTCCTCCAAATACTAACCATCAATTTTTACCAATTTTTTGATATTTTGGCAGGGGGAAGATGGCTACCACTTCAATATAAAGATGGTTAATCCAGTAACAGGTAATTAAAATAGTTGTATGGATCAGTGTGTTTCTTAATCCAGATCGGAAGTGTTTACTAACGAAAAATTGTATGTTTACCTGGGTGTGGAAAATTATAATAGCAATCTGAAATTGGTTTTAGAAAGGCAGCCCAAATAATTTAAACAGGTTGTTTTTCGTTTTGTAGTGGCAACCAAAGAAATATTTAACTCAGAATTAGAATCGTTTTTGAAATAATTAGGTTTGTTAAAATTATTAACTTCCTCAAGCTTTTAGAAACCTCAAAGATTTTAGTTTGCCTATTATCGCTCAGAAATATAGAACAAAACAGACCATTCATCTAGCGTACTTTTTTTTTTTAATAGGATTTTGCCTTTATTGATACGAATTTGTATTGTTGTTGTTGTTGTTTTAACACTACTTTGCCCTGCCTAGGTAGTCAGTATCAACCTTACCCAATATTGTCATCGAACTCTTCTAACGGAAGTCCTAAAAACCTAGCGGCTTCAACAGGGGAGGACCAGAGGGATATGGGTGTTAGAAGAGTAGGCTCGGATGAGCAAACAAAAAGATGGTTAGTAGTATGGGGGGACAAGCCGCATGCCGGACAGACATTAGGCAAGTCGGGGTTCAGTCTGGATAGGTAAGAGTTTAACCTATTACAGTATCCAGACCGGAGTTGGGCCAGCATCACCCTAGTCTCCCTAGGCAGCTCGCGCTCCTCTTCGGCAACGGGTGGTGTTGTTGCCTGAAGAACGGCGTTCACCGGGAGAGAGCCAACATAGGAATTTACCGAATTTGTGTGGATGAGGGTGAGGGCCTGCCGGTGCACCTTAGGATCAAACGGCGTGGAAATCAGGTGCCGGATCTCATCGTAGTGTTTGCGTAGATGGCTCCTTATGCTCCTGGGGGGCGGATCCTCGTTGATCAGGCGTCCGTTCGGATGCTGCGGTTTGCAACAGTCGAACAGGAATTGCCTGGTCAACATCTCGCTATGCTCTTTAACGGCGAGCATTTTCGCTTCATTATGTAAGTGATGCTCAGGAGACATAAGAAGACACCCAGTGGCGGTACGAAGGGCGGTGTTTTGGCAGACCTGTAGCCTCGTCTAGTGTGTGTCAGCTAGCCCCGGCGACCATATAGGCGTCGCGTAGCTCAGTACCGGCTGGCCAATTGCTTTATATGTAGCTAGTAACGTTTCTTTGTCTTTACCCCAAGTGCTGCCAGCTAGGGACTTGAGGATTTTGTTACGGCTTTGGACTTTATTGGCAATTGCGGTTACATGAGCGCCGTATTTGAACATGTTATCAAACGTCACCCCTAAGATTTTGGGGTGTGAGACAGTTGGTAGCTTGACACTATCAACGTAGACGTCTAATTCCATGTTCACTCGCGTTGTCCACGTCGTAAATAGGGTGGCCGAGGACTTATTCGGTGACAATGCCAGGTTTCTCCCGGCGAAGAATTCGGACACGGCTGGGAGGTATGAGTTTATGCGAGAGCAGAGTTCTTCTACGGAGGGGCCTGTTGCCAGAATCGTACAGTCGTCGGCGTAAGAGACGATCGAGACACCCTCTGGTGGGGGGGGGAAGTTACGATATATAATAGTTGAACAGGAACGGGGATAGGACACCACCCTGTGGCACCCCCTGTTTAACTATTCTGGGTTTTGATCTTGCGCCTCTGAACTCAACCGACGATTGACGGCCACTCAAATAGTTGGCAGTCCAACGTTTAAGACACGGAGGAAGGGACGAATCTTCAAGGTCTTTCATTAGTTGCGCATGGTTGACCGTATCAAAAGCTTTGGCCAAGTCAAGCGCAACTAGCACTGTCCTGTGGTTTGGACGCTTTTGGTTTAGTCCGTCCCCTATCTGAGTGGTTATGGCGTTCAGCGCGGTGGTGGTGCTGTGATTTTTGCGAAATCCATGCTGATGTTCGGCGAGCCGCAGGTTTGCGGTGAAGTACGGCAACAAGGTGGATTCCAACACTTTCACTACTGGCGAGAGGAGAGATATCGGGCGATATGACTCCCCTACGGCAGCTGGCTTGCCAGGCTTTAGTAGTGGGACCACCTTTGCTTGTTTCCATCTTTCAGGAATAACAAAGGTAGAAAGGGAAAGGTTGAAAATTTGTGTGAGGTATCTTATGCCTTCGTCGCCGAGGTGTTTCAGCATCAGCATGGAAATGCCATCGGGGCCGATATATTTGGTGTTCTTGGATCTCCGAATAGCCTCATGAACTTCTGTTGTGGAGATGGCAATGGGCGCATCGCTGTTTTTGTGTTTGTGCGCTTCCCTGGTGGCTCGGCGAATATCTTTGTTCAACGTAGGATGCATTACAAATTGTCGGCAGAAGGCGCTCGCGCATCTTTTTGGCTTCGACTGAATCTTATCACCGAAGGCGATGGATATTTTGTCGTTAGGTTTAGTCGGGTTGGACAAAGATTTCACCGTCGACCATAATTTGCCAACTCCAGCCGAGAGGTTGCAAGACCTTAGGTGCTCTTCCCACTTAGCGCGTTTGTGTTGATCTACTAAGCGTCTGATTTCCGCATTGAGATCCCTTATTTGCGGATCCGTAGGGTCAAGGCGTGTGATATGGTCCCGTTCATTTGCCAGGGCCGCAGCCTCTGCGGGGAAGAATGGACGCACTTCCTTTATTCTACCTGACGGAATGTGTTGATGGGAGGCTGAAATTAGGGCCAAACGAAACGCCTTTTCCCCTTCTCGTACGTCAGACGGGGTAGGAAGAGCAGCGAAGGCGCTCTCTGTGGTGTTGAGAAAACCCTCCCAGTCGGCTTTATTGAAGTTAGTGTAAGTGCGTTTCTCAGCGGTGACAAAGTCGGTGGGGCGATCGATAGAGAGCACTATGGGTAGGTGGTCTGAAGCAAGCGTCAGCATCGGTCGCCAGTCAACGCAGGTTATTAGACCAGCGCTGACTATGGTGATGTCTGGCGAGCTAGAGCAGTTTACCGCCACTCTAGTGGGGGCATCCCCATTTACCGTGCAGAACGTCGAATCATCTATTTCATTTCCACGACAGCCGGTTCTACGTACCGGAATGACTCGGGGTTTCCCCGACCAAGGGCTGTTATTTCACTACCCCCCTGCCTAAACCGTCAGTTATCCTCCCCCCAATAATGTCATCCTCCGAGCAGCTCCTTGCAGCGGGACTGCTCAAGACTCTCCTGCTCCGGGCTGGTATTGAATCCAACCCCGGACCTAGAGAATGGATCTGCTGTGTATGCTGGAAGAAAATTTATGTGAAACGTTCACATTCTGTACAATGCTCTAATTGTAGCAGATGGTTGCATCTAACTAGTTGCTCCGGACTAAATAACTCTACTCATAGACCCGCTAGTTTTTATAAAACTTTTGTGGCCCCTTGCTGTTCACGTCCTATGACGTCCAGTGGACGTCGTCGATCAAGTATCGCTCCGCCACATATGTCTGACTCTGTCACATCAGTCTCCACGACTAGCACTAACAATGCACATCAGCAAGTAGACCTTTCGAGCGGCCGCTCACGCCCACAGGCGTCAACATCTCACACAGCAGCTCACAGCTACTCCCTACGTAGCACTTCCCAAGTGGATTTGAGCAATGCTGAGCGTCCGCTCTCTCCCAAAATTGTTGAAGTGACAAATTTAATGAAGCGACTGAACATCAAGATCGCGGCGATTCAGGAGACAAAGTTAGGTGTACAATGTACACCGTTGTGACCGTGCGAGAGGGCTTGGGGGTGGTCTGGCATTCATCACGCATCAATCTGGCATGAATTTGTATTCATATAGCCTAATGATACGTGCAGGCAAAACCAATCATATTTTACTTTACCTTTTCCATCAGCTCGCAGTTGACATGTAAGTCAAAATCCAGACGGAACGCTTGACTTACATCCGTCTGAATCAAAGAAAGCTTCGATCTGAAGAATATATACATCTTCGCGATGCAATCAATATTGATGGTAATGCCAACAACGTGGGTATAAGAACCATATTACCTGCTACTTACATAGGGAGTCCACGTCATATGCATTATAACGTTTACATGCAATACTCAATGGGCCTATAGGTCTGGATTTTTTTAATTTGAGTTTAAAGTTTTAACCTATGTATAGGGGTTAAGTGAGGGAAACTTGATAAAATGAGGCAATTGGTTACAAAATAGGGGCTAAATTAATGTTTTTTGGGGCAGGGAATTCATTTTTGATGTTTATTTTTACATAAAACTTACGATAGATGACGCTGTGGTACAATTTTTAAAATTTTTTAACAATTTTTCATGGAAAAATAGTTTTTAAGTAGAAATAGTAGTAATTGCTTACGAAATGTGTGTTAAAGTAATATTTTTAGTGTCGAGCAACTATTTTTTTTTAATATTTTAATAAATCTTACGATAGGTGGTGCTGCGGTACAATTTTTCTTATATTTTTGTTGTAAATTACTAAAATCTTACAGTACAGTGTTATCGCTACTCTTGTGAGTTTCGTGCTAGCTTCCACGCATATAACGGTGAAATAAATTGTTAAAATTGTGCTTGTGCAAAAAGTAAATTAACTAAATTAAAAATGAATAAAAAAGTAAATGCGATTACTTCTAATATAAAACAGAATAAAACATTACTATTTCTACTTAGAAACTCTTAAAATACTCTTTTTTCATAAAAAAAGTTAAAAAAAAAAATTAAAATTGTACCGCAGCACCACCTATCGTAAGATTTATTAAAATATTAATGTCAAAAATGAGTTGATCGACACTAAAAACCTTACTTTAACACACGTTTCGTAAGCAATTGTTACTATTTCTATGTAAAAACTATTAAAATACTATTTGTCCATGAAAATTTGTTAAACAATTTTAAAAATTGTACCACAGCGTCATCTATGGTAAATTTTATGTAAAAATAAACATCAAAAATGAATTCCCTTCCCCAAAAAACATTAATTTAGCCCCTATTTTGTAACCAATTGCCTCATTTTATCAAGTTTCCCTCACTTAACCCCTATACATAGGTTAAAACTTTAAACTCAAATTAAAAAAATCCAGACCTATAGGCCCAAAACCTGGTATGAGGTTTTGATACGAGAGGAATAGAGCTGCAGATTTTGCTGGTTTCATCAATTACTAAAAATCTTGTTGTACAGTGTAACCAATACCACACCTTATCAAATTTTGTTTAAGTTCTTACAAATATTTATATCTTAGATATCCCTGCAATGCCAAGAAGAAATCTTGATATAGGTTATAGGAGTCGGGTAAATGTAAGGCGAACTATTGCACGTTCTAACTACAATGACGTTCGAGAAGTTGACAGGAGTAGAATGCGTACAGTTCGTGCACAACGGCCACAACCACAGAGAATTCGACAGAGTCAGCATCGACGACTGGGTCGAAACCTTGCTTCTGTAAACATGGAGTGAGCAGCATTTTGTTACGATCCACAAATCGACTACAGTACCTATACATCAGTAGTGATTGGAGATATGTCAGTCGTTTGTCCGTATTGTAAAGCGGTCAAGTACAGTGGTGAATCTCCAGTTCTATGGTGCGCAAATGCAAAAGTTAAATTGGCGCAGTTGGTACCACGGGAAGTGATTCTACCCATTTTTTGGCACACATACAAAAATATAATAGCTCTTTTCAAATGACGTCATTTGGTGCCACTCATGTAGCACATTCAATATATTACATTTATATATTTTTCAAATGCATCATTTTTAATTTTTTTTACAACTCTGCACTATTGCAGATACAAGGACAAATATACCATCTACATGGAGCATTGCTACCTCCTCCAAATACTAACCATCAATTTTTACCAATTTTTTGATATTTTGGCAGGGGGAAGATGGCTACCACTTCAATATAAAAATGGTTAATCCAGTAACAGGTAATTAAAATAGTTGTATGGATCAGTGTGTTTCTTAATCCAGATCGGAAGTGTTTACTAAAGAAAAATTGTATGTTTACCTGGGTGTGGAAAATTATAATAGCAATCTGAAATTGGTTTTAGAAAGGCATCCCAAATAATTTAAACAGGTTGTTTTTCGTTTTGTAGTGGCAACCAAAGTAATATTTAACTCAGAATTAGAATCGTTTTTGAAATAATTAGGTTTGTTAAAATTATTAACTTTCTCAAGCTTTTAGAAACCTCAAAGATTTTAGTTTGCCTATTATCGCTCAGAAATATAGAACAAAACAGACCATTCATCTAGCGTACTTTTTTTTTTTTAATAGGATTTTGCCTTTATTGATATGAATTTGTATTCATATAGCCTAATGATACGTGCAGGCAAAACCAATCATATTTTACTTTACCTTTTCCATCAGCTCGCAGTTGACATGTAAGTCAAAATCCAGACGGAACGCTTGACTTACATCCGTCTGAATCAAAGAAAGCTTCGATCTGAAGAATATATACATCTTCGCGATGCAATCAATATTGATGGTAATGCCAACAACGTGGGTATAAGAACCATATTACCTGCTACTTACATAGGGAGTCCACGTCATATGCATTATAACGTTTACATGCAATACTCAATGGGTCCAAATTAAGAAAGCACTTATTCCTGACCAAACTCTAATCGATAGGCATGACATCACTAGAGTTTTTAAACAGAAATTAAAGTCACTATTGGACTTTATCATAAAGCAAAGTGTGTACGGCCAAGTTCGGTGTTGGATGTACTCTGTAGAATGGCAGAAACGTGGTTTACCCCATGCGAACATTTTGCTCTGGTTAGTGAACAAAATAAGACCTGATGAAATCGATAACGTAATTTCAGCTGAAATCCCAGATGTAGCCGTTGATCCAAAATTGCATGCGGTGGTGACTAAAAATATGATACATGGACCATGCGGATGATAAGTGCTGTAAGGGTCACCCGAGAGGACTTATTGCTTGCTATACATCAACACCTGCGGGTTGGGGCTTAGAATATGCCCGCGGTAGGCATACCGGTCGTAAGAGGCGACTAATATGCACAAAGGTAATGATGTGCAACTTGATGGTTGATCTACGGACATGATGCCTCTCACCTCTAATTACCCATCTTCTCTTTCCTTTCGGATGTAGGGATGCCATGATCTAGAAGGTTGCACTGGTCATAACAAATCGCTACCACGACAGTCGGGCAGTACCGCAAGGGAGTACCGGACTCATATCCGGCCAAGGACTGATAATTCGACAACACTCCCCAAAACCTTCGGGGAGTGATTTTGTTGCTACAACAACAACAACAACAACAGAACTTATTGCTGACACTATAACAGGCAATTATTGATATCCATTGTATCGTAGACGATCAACTTCAGATGGTGGGCGTTCAGTTGTTGTGAAAGTCAAAGGGCAGGATGTTGAGATTGGTAATCGTTGGACTGTGCCGTTCTCGCCGATATTGTCCAAGACATATGAGGCTCACACCAAAGTAGAATACTGCAATTCCTTGTAATCAATAAAATATATCTGTAAATATGTTAACAAAGGCAGCGATGTGGCTATTTTCTCAATTCCAAGTTAGAATGATGAAATATCCCAGTATAAAATGGGTCGGTACGTCAGCAGCATCGAAGCAATTTTAGAATATTTTCATTTGCGATTCACGAAAGGCATCCTACGGTAGTTCACTTAGCAGTAGGTACATCTTGAAAATGGACATAGAGTGTATTTCACTGCTGAAAATGCAGCAGAAAGGGTTGCACGTCCACCGGGGACTACTTTTCAATTTGCCAAACAGATGATTTTGTTCGAACTTTACTATATGCTGAAATGCCGCGGTACTATACTTGAAATGCCTCAGCCAAAACGTTTCAAAGGCGTAAACAGGGAACACCAGTCGAAGGTCACCCGAATATATTTTCTTCAGTGCCCTTGGTCGAATTTACAGTGTACATATATCCTCACCACCACACCAAATTCGTACCTTATTCCCCATCATAATAGCTACGTGTTGTCCTTCGAATCCACACAATTTATGAAGTATAGTGACGATATGTCTGAGGATATTTTGTATCGTGAACGCCGTCGAAGATCAAATCCAGCAATGCAAATAACTGATCAAATTCGAAATGAAGTATTGGTAATGATTGAAGATATGTGTCTTTCGATATCGGCTAAAGTGGACGGTCAAACTTTCCGCTTTTGAATACCGAACAAAAAACTGTGTAAAAACTTTGTTCTAGGATGTAAAAAAATATGGCTATACAACGCATTGCTTTTCCCGTTATTTTACTTTATTTTGAAATTAAAATTCTCATTATTCTCACTCTAACAGCTCAAATTACATGAACACCTCTGCTAGCAACTTAAGTAGCCAAAAGCTCTCAAAGCCTTATTATAATTTTAAAGAAAATTTACACCAACAGAAAGTAAAAATTCGGTTAAACATTTCGAAGAAAAAGACACGAGACCGTTCAATCGTACCAGAGTCTAAATGTTCCCAGGAATATGTAGAAAAAAAAATTATTAACACTCGACACTGAGCATAGACAGATCAGAACGAAAAATTACACATCGCCGCAACCGGTTTGCATCCAAACTTAATTGTATACGGGAAGACCAAAAATCGTTCCAATATGCATCATATTTCCACTATCTCTGACAACACAAGTACACACCGTTTTGGACCTGGGCAACTAACTAATTTTTAAGTCAATTTAGGACGCTGAATCCGAATCTGCATTCCGTTTTTTAAGATTGATTTAAGATTTCGAGATATCGCTAATTTTGTGTTTTTTTAGGTATTACTTTATTCAAAAAATCGTTTCGCCAATTTTACAAAAGCGGCGAACAGTAGCAATAGTAATATGTAGAGAAAGGTCAAACCATCGCTGAGCAATAGCTGGCCAAAGTCGAAATTTCGTCGAATTTTTACGATTTTTGAAAAAGTTTTGATTTTAAAAATGACTTTTGTATTGTTTAGTATCTGTTTCGCGTATTAGAGTCCAACAATGCTCGCTCATCATGCCATCGTCCCAAAATCCTTGGTATAGTATTTAAATTTTGGCTGGATTTTGATGTAACCGCTCTCCCTGCTCGTCGCTCGTATCACCCAAGTTTTGGGAAAAGAAATCGAGATGGGAATGCAGAAAATGGATCTTTAGAAAGGTCCGAGCTCCAATCTTTCGATAATTTTCCAACATATCGTCAATAATTTCCTAAAAATTTAGGAAACAACTTGACTAAGTACTGAAAATCCGGTCCTTCACGGTTTAATGCTTTGACGAAGTGCTTTATAAGGCCAAGTTTAATGTGAAGAGGTGGCAGGAAAATGTCTTGTGGATGATGATGATGTTCAGTTGCGCGCCTATCAAACAAGCATAAGAAACAACCAAATTTTGTGAATCCAGATTGCATTCTAGTTAAGATGGCAATAACCTATTGAAATAATATAAAAAATAAGTGTTTTCGATTTAATTGGAATTAATGTTTATACTTTTAAATCACCACATATTTTCCATTTATGATCATTGTATTTGATGAAGCACAGGATCTTCCGCATTGTTTCGTAGCATTCCTTCGTTTGTACTGCATGAGCAATCGGAATAGATGGTTTGTTATTCCCGTTGTGGAGAAGAGCAGCTTTTAGGCTCTATTAGGAACCATCAATGAAAAAACGCCATTCGTTTCGATCGTAGGGTGCATTCATTTCATTAAATAAACCATTAATATCGTTACAGAAACTTATGTTGTCTTCTTTTTTGAAGAACGCTCGAAGTGCTTATGTATACAGTAACTTGTGTTCGAGAGTCTAGATTTCCATTGCTGCAGCCGTGATGCTGGCAGCTCGTCTTTTTGTTTGACGTTTGCACTTATACTTCGATAAACTGGCAATGGATCATTAGCAGTATGTGGAACTGGCTTGGATACTGATGATACATCAGGATAATTATATTTTGCTAATTTTTTTGCATTAATACCCGTAAATTCATCAAACAAAAGTAGCAATCATCTTCATGGTTTTTAGGTTCTCTCCAGAGCGCTGCCTTTGAAAAGGAAAAGTACTCACGTTCCCCAATGACCACTTATACAGCTTTGTTTTGCATGCGCTACAAATAAATTTCGGTCTCCATGACTTATGAGTTTCTGCTACTCTGAAACCAAAGTAGTGCAGATACACCTCTTTGAGAGCATTTGTTATTATTCTTCCACTATTTTTAATCATATAACCACCACAAACGTAACAAAAACATTGTCTCTGCATTTTTATTTTTATATAATGGTGTTGATGGTTTAGAATATATTATTATTCTGAGTCTTAAACTATTTTACATTTGCTTATATACTTAATCTTAAAACTATGTTCCTAAACGTTTTATTGTTCTATTGATTCTATTGTTTGTTTGTTCAAGGGCATTGCTTGAATATTAAGAAATCATCTGTTTTGTATGAGGCTTGTTTGTACTTATCTTTCTTTATCCTGTTTGTTTTGTAAGTATGTATGTATGACAATATTATCTTAAATTCTAGTGGACTGTATTAATTTACTTATTTTAGAGCGGCGTAGTTATATGTTCATACTTTTATGAACATTCTGCCATTTTTTCTTACTTATCAAGCAGTGCCACGTGCTATAACAGCACAATGGTGCTATCATGCAAGATCTCGGAAACCAGAATCAATCTTGAAAAACTGAATGCAGATTCGAATTGAGCATATCAAATATAGTTGAGAATCGCTTTATCTGCTCAGATCCAAAAGTTGACCTGAATTTGTAAACTTGTGCAATCAGCAAAAGAAAATATGTGAGAAGCTCCTTCTATTAGTTGCTTGCTTTTGTAGTGTGAAAAACTTTAGTCGGCACATGCTATATAGTAAAAACATTATATCAAATAATATATATATTACCTTTGTGAAACAACTTGTGAGCGACGTCGAAGCTGTTTTAATAGCCCAAGAATTAATATACCATAAGGAGCAATTCATATTTATAGTCATAATGATGTGGTAATAAGCCAAAGTATGCCAAAGAGGATAGCCTGAAAGAATAACATATTACTATCGTCACATTATAGCTGTGCAATTGTATTTACGTTGTGCTGTGTTTTTAAAAACGAAATTAACCTATAATAAATAATTAACAGCTTATAACTGTTACAGTTTGATTATTCGTTATTTTTAATAGTTACTGTACACATATTTCTAATTAGGTTTACTGCCATATTCCTTTTCTGGGACCATGGGTGATCAGAAGATGCTATCAATTTCTTTTCTTTTTTTCTTTTTCTGTAGTGAATTGGATTTTCTTAAGCTGCGCATTCAAAGTTTCTAAAATTAAATTACTTCCACGTCCTCGGTCTTAAATATGGCTAATATATCATCTACATATTTGTCTATCTATTTAATATATATGTCCTTTGATTGCAGTTTAGCAATACTATCGTCAAGAATTTTGTCCAATATAATATCTGCCACAGTGGGGGGTTCCCACTAACAAACCATTGATCTGTTGGTAAGTAGTGCCAGCAAAAATAAAATAGTTTTTGTATCGTAGACAAAAATCTAAAATTGATCTTAATTGTGATAGAGTTAGGGATGTGTGTTCTTGTACTGTCTGCCATTTTGGCATTATGTTCTAAGTACCTGGGTGTGTTAGTATGTTGGTAAATAGGGACACTATATCGAAGGATATGAGGACTTCTTATCGTTAATCTGTATTTTCTCAAGTTTCTCTTCCACCTGTATAGAGTTTAAAGTTGTATTTCTTGGACGTGTTTTTTTTTAATTATGATGCCTATGTACATATGTATATTAATGTGCCTCGCCAAAAAAAATTGCACTGTTTACACCAGAATTTCAAAATTCATATATTATATATTAAGATTTACTGGAGCTAAACCGCCTTAAAAAACGCTAAAAATATCCTTTTTTTATACATAAAAGGAGTATGAACAAATATTTTCCAATCAAAAGCATCTGAGATGATGAAGTGCTAAAGGTAAGCATAACAAAATTTTAAAATTTTATCAATGTTATTATTGTATAACTGTGTGCTAATTTTCGCAATGTGAATGTGACCAAAAAAGGTTAAATTTTGCAGAAATGACAACATCTCCACCTTTCACATGATACCCTAATCGTCCGAATCCGTCAATAATTGGCTGAGTTATTAAAGTTTTCCACAAACCTACCCTTCGAAATATGACCAAAAACAGCATCATATATCTCAATATTTGGATTGCGTTGATAAAATTTTCAAATTTTTTTATGCCTACCTTTTGTACTCCAGCTAATTCATCATCTTAGGTGGTTTTTATTAAAAAATATTATACTCCTTGCATACATAAAAAATTATATTTTTAGCGTTTTTTAACGGGGTTTCGCTCAAGTATATCTTTATATTTTTTCGAAATATTTTCACCAAGGACTTAGAATACATTGAAGTTTATAAGTCCGATGGAAACAGGGAGTCCATTTTTTTTTCTATGGAGCGTGAGGCGCGTTAATGTATATACATACATTACTTTGCCAGTTTTGCAGCAGGTGACGTTTATGGATAACGAGATCTGACGTAGAGGTGTAGTGTCCTTGTGTATTTTGGGTAGTCTATAGAGACTCGGTTCTGTAGCTGCTGTACAACTGAGTTTTGTTTTTTATCTCAGATCAATGATTTTTGTTAGTAGATATCATTGGAGATCGTGTTGCTTTTGCCATTTATTAAGTTGTTCATGCTCATGATTAATTGTCCGCATATCTGCTTTTAATATCACAGAATGTTACGGCCTGCTCCGATTATTTGTTATTGTGCTAATTAATTTGGTATTAACCGATACTTTCTTAAGTGCACGACTTGTAAATTTCTCAAGTGCCATGCCTATAAATGTTCTAACAACTTATATCATTGTTAAAAGTGGTTTATTTAACAGAAAAGCAAAACGCTTGAGACGACCTCTATATTTTTTCGATAGCTGCTGGTCTTCACTCATGAGAGAATAAGTTTTGCATTAATAGTGATAAATTGCATTTTTCAAGTCATTAAATTTGTCCAATGGCAACGCTCTCAACTTTGGTCACTATGTTGTTTACCGTTGTTGCACACATTTCATACAAGAATTCACTTTTTATTTATCAAGTAGGCTGCAAGGTATTTCCGAACTTCATAATTTTATACATGTATCATCTATGATACATATGAAGGGCTCAGAACCAAAAGGATCTAAGTGCTATTTTTTTTAATCGAGTTATACCCAGATTTGTATAGTGAAATATGGTGCTTATTTGTTGGCAAAGAGATCCGAGTCATTTCGGACATTGTAGTGAGATCTATTTCCCATACAATAAATGCCCTACCCAGATTTTACATAGAATTTTCAAAAGGCAGTAAACTTTAAACTTGAATATCTGAAATTAATTTCGGAGTCACTTAGATCCATTTGGTTCCAAACCCTTGAGTATAAAAATATTATTTCCGCGTTATTTTGATATTGAACGATACCTTTTCCGTGAATAAGTGTTTATATTATTCAAAAATGTCGCGTCCTCAATATTTATCTCCAAGAAACTAGTGACTAAAGTGATGGAAAATAGCTCAGACTACGAATCCGAAAGTGAAAGTACTTCCAATTCTGAAACCCAAGAGGATAACAGGTGTTCGAGAGTGAATCGGAAAAAATAATAAATTTACGGCACCTGGCTGTGTTCAAATTTTGATTATTTGGAGACTGATTAAGATTTACTTCATTCCTTCCTAGCCGATAATATAGTCAGTAATCTAATCTTAATAGATTAGTAAATTAAATTAGATAGATTAATAATTTTTAATAAATCCAAAAATGAAATTCCCGATTTATGGGATCGGTGGGTTGCTTTACCTTCCACATTCTTCATGACTACTTTACAATAGACGAACAATTATTGGATTTTCATGGTTGCATTTTTCACTTCTAGTCCAGTTATAATAAGCACTTTTTTCAATATATTAGATTTAAGTATGACAAAAACACCTTCAACATAAGCAAACAATACTACAAAAACAATTAAAGACTGGTTAAACAACAACAAAGAATTAAATTTTTACTAAACGGTTAGGTCTATAGAATAAGGCAGGGCTCCAAAAAAAAAAAATTGAATTGCAATTTTTGACAAGAGTATTAAACCTTGAAATAAAATAAGCTAACATGCAAATTAAACAAAGAAAAACTACCACATTTTACAGAAAATCTCGAAAGTAAATTAGAAGAAGAAATTGATAGCGAAAAATATATTTAAAAACCATCTAAATAAAATACTAAAAAATAGGCAGAAGTTGGACTGAGAGCAAACGAGGACTGGTTTAAACAATGCCCTTTTTATTTAGGTAAGTGTTTATTAGCTGTTTATTGCTGCTACCACAAAATGTCGAGTCAGAAAAAAATAAACCTCTCCACTATGAGTGATTGCGAAATTAAAGTTCTAATGGATTCAGTTGAAATCGGCGTCGAACACAGATAATAGTATCTCAGATCCAGATTATATTTGCACCAAATCGAGCCTGATGATGATTCCATGATAAATGATTGCTTGCAAGATTTGGATTCCTCATCATTTATGGATATAAATGTATCTATGAACACAAGTAATATTAGCGTAAACCCAACTAATGGTCCAGTAGCATGGAACGAAGAGCTGGCTCTAACGCAACAAGATCAATCCACGTAACACTATTTGTTACGACAAAACTAAAAAGTAAAGTTCCAAAACTAGTTATTATTACTTCTTTTACAATTTCTAAAAATTTAATGTTAGTATGTAAGTGGATGTGTTCACAAAACCTGTTAATATGATACAAATATGTTTTTATTTATAAGGGTTTCAGTGGAAAAAGGGAATAAGTCCACCAAAATTTTTGTTGTTAATATCGATACCTTAATTATGTTTTGAATTTGAGCATTCGTTCGGAAATAAAAAGAAAAAATGTCCATCTACTTAAATATTGTATATTTTGGAAAGAGTACATTTTTTTTTAATTTTGTAAAAAAAGGCTGCAGATAATTTGTTTTTTAGCTCAGTGCATTCGCACAGTTTTATTTTTAACGAACTTAAAAAATAACATAAAAAATTCCTTATTTTGAAAACAAAAATAACTTTTAAAATTTCTTCTTTTTGAATGAATCTTTATTATAACAATTTCATTTAACAAAATATAATGTCGTCGGAAGGATCATTTTGACTTGAACGGGAGGGATATATTTTAATGAATCAATCATATCCTTTTTCTTTTCTTTTGTTATAGCTCTGGTTTGAATCAGGCTATTCAATAACATTGTCTTTCCCTGCTTTCTTATATTTATAATATTTAAAAAAATACCATTCAATTGTACTTACTTAATATGCACAGGTCAAAAAATTAAAAATGTTTACGAAATCTTTTTAATAAGAAACTCTTTTAACCACAGCGATATCAAAACAGCAATCAAAGGTCGATTTCATATGTAATAAGGCATAAAGTAAGATTACAGTTACGCTTCCGATTGCTGCTCTCATACATTAACAACAACAAATTAAAGAACACAAAAAAAAATTGGCAGGTAGCGAAAACTCGAAGAGAGACAAGAATTAGAAACAAATAATAGTGATTAAAAGCAAAGTTAACAAGTGATTAATGCAATATAAATGCACACGTGGACTTATTCCCTTTTTCCACTGAAAATACAAATGTTTTGTTTCGTACAAAAAAATCTTTTGTCTTTAAAAGAGGTTTGCCGTTGAAATTTGAAAATAAAACTTTTACCATACACAGTTAGTCATAAAAGGAAGAGTATCCACCCGAAATCTCAAGAAAGCCAAAAATGGACTCATTCCCTTTATACACAGATCGACTCAAATGTGGGCGGATCAATCTTAGAAACCAAAGAAAATACTTCGTTCTACACTGGCGTTTTAGATGCCTCGGGGCCAAGAGTAACACCGTCAGACGGTGGATTTACAGGATGTGGTAAGTACCTAAAAAGTGGGATTAAATTGAAAAATTTAATCATTTTATTTGGTATTAACTATTCAGACCTGGAAAACATCAATAAAGGCGTAAAAGGTTTTTGCAGTTGCATGTGAACGAAATTGCTTTTAGAGGAAAAACGGACTTGCTATCTGAAGTGAAAAAACTCCGGGTTCCAATTGATTTTTTCCAGTACTTTTTTAACGATGAGCTATTTGAATTGATAACTATGGAAACCAACCGTGTAATACTTCTATTTTCCGCTATCCCAATACTGAGTCATATTGGAGTGAATATGGATTCAAAAATATATCTGATTGTATGTCAAAACCAAGTTTAAACAAATTAGAAAATACTTATCCTTCAATAATGAATCAAAGCGTGTTAAGAAAGGATGGCCCGGTTATGATCCCATTTTTCGAATTCGAAAAGTAGCAACTCATTTGCTTGAACGTTTTGATTATATTCCTAAAAACGCTAGATTAAACGTCGATGAACGCATAGGTTCGAAATATACACCGGGTCTAGCAACGATGATATAATTTTGCCTGATACGCCTAACATTGGAGCACCCTGGGAATGTTGTGATAAGGTATGGTATATTGTTTTCAATATATTCTTCTTTTATTTCAGGATTTCACTTTCTTATATTAGGTTATCACAAACGGTACCGAATTTTGTCAACCATATATTGTATTTCGACAACTTCTACACATCTCTCACGGATCCCAAAATGCAATCTTCCAATCGACAAAAGTGAAGAACTAGAGAAGGCACCACACACAAAATGTGAAACTTTGCTCTACATATATAAGTACTAAAATTTCGAAAGAACGGACGTGCAAGCTATCAATCAGCCATCTAAAATTCCTCGTTATATAAGGAAAGAAAAGTGTTATATAGACATTGACTGTCCACAAATTATACGCGAATAAAACGCACACATGGGGGGTGTGGACTTGATGGATTCCTATATGGGTCGCAACGGGCTTCGAATTAAAACTCAAGATATGTCAATACGACTGTTTTACCATTTTCTTGATATGCCTGTAACCAATGCGTTCATTTTATATAGACGACTCAATGCTGAAAAAAATAAAATATCGAATGACAAATTAAAGGATATGTACGTATTTCGCTGTAGCATCGCCAAAGAGCTTTTGTGCTTCAGTTGAAAAGAGATCGGTTGGCCGTCCATTGGTATCTGAGCAGCCAACTACCAGTAGCAGTGTTGCTAAGAAAGCCATGGGGACCGAAAAAAAAGTGCAAGTTTTGTAAAAAATCTGGAACGCACACTTTTTGCAAGAAATGCAATATAAATTTGTGCTGTTCCAATGCAAAAAACTGTTTTGCAGAGTATCATTAAAATAGTTAATGAAATAAGATTTAATTTACGCATTTTTGTTAATGAATTGAATGTTTACCTTTAACAAATTTGAGTGTTTCGAAAGAGAATTGATGAAAACCAGTGTTGCCATTTTGGTGCTTTTAGAGCTAGATCTAGCGCTGTTTGTTTTTTGGCGTTTAGCTCCAAAATTCTGTTTTAGCTCCTAGTTTTTTTTCGTGTTCGTTTTTTTATTCTTAGCTCTTTTTTAGCTCCAAATTTATTTGGACAAACTGTGTTGTAAAATGAAGAAAGTTTTTATTTCTTTTATAATCGGCGTCGAAATTACTATATTAGTTTATTTGTGTACCATGTGACAACTCAGTTTCCCTCACCGATAACAAATACCTAATGGTTCAGTTATGCTTGAATAGCGGGGCATAGCATGCCAATACACAGCACATAAAAGCAAATTTTGATTATACTTAGCACAACGCACAGTCCTTCAAAATCAGCTGTTCGCGAAATTATAGAGAATTTCATGGGCTTGTACAAATTCAATCAGCTTTTCTTCTTCCATAACAGCGCTTTTTTTTGGATTTTTACAAAAATGTAATAATAAATAAATATAATTAATTTTCCCGGTCTTTTTATGGCAAACTTGCACGTCAAAGGCAAAAGTTTTGACAGTAGGTATGTTAAGTCACATAGATCAAACTTCAACAGACTTATATGCCATTATATGGGTTGCCATGCGTTGTATAATCGAATACATGTAAAACCAATTCAACAGATATCGAAAATGTATAGCCCATGCAATGTATTGCCCTGCTATGCAAGCATAACTCGGCATAAATCGGTTAACTTTGTCGAGTAACATTCCTAAATGCCATATGTTCATTTTGCGAGCAAGAATCAAAATGGAAAGCTAAGAAAATTGTGTGTAACATACACTTTCCTAATTTGCTAAAGATTCTGAACAGTCTTACAGAAAAAATATTTCAAGCGTTTTGAATTCTGAGTCAGAAATAATATGAATTCATTTGGCTTTCACGCAAAAATAAAAATTATTTTTGAGTTTTACTAAATATTAAATATTTTTTTATAGAACTTTTGGGCCAATTTTTTTAATTTTATATAAATTGTTTGCTGGGTTTAGCTACTTCGGCCTTTCAATTTAAATGACAACAACAATTTTTGTTACATTTTCTTCCTACGCTTTTCGGCGTCTTCCGCGCCTTCTTCAAGGGAATCTGTATTTTTATTTTAAAACAATAAACACGAGTGACAATGTTATTTTATACATTGAACAACATTACTAACAATTAAATTACATGTAATATGTATTATTTCACATTTAAAAATAATGATGAAAACACAAAACACTTATTTTATTTGAAAATATCACAAAAATATTGCTATTTGGCATATTTGATAGTTGCTGTGTAAGCGCTGTTTATGGCGTTTACATCTTCCTTAAAGTTCATGGAATTGCTCAGCTGTTGTTGAATGCGGAGACTTTCCAAAGTCAATCTTCTTCTCTCTTTTCTTCCAATGTCTAGTATTTGTACAATTGTAAAATCTGCGGTATGCGAGGCTGCCAAGTGTTGTGCTAGTGCCCTTGTTGTCTTTATATTTTTTGCATCCATTTCATGCTCATACATTCTTGTAGCTAGTGCTCTTTTTGTTGTACCCACAACACTGTGCTGTTGTTCTTTCGGTATTTTGTCTTTGGTTTTTCTGAATATTTGATTTAGAGTATTATGCGGTTTATGGGCGTATGTTATGTTATTATTTTACGTAGCGTGTGATTGTTCGTTAGCCCTGGTATGTATGATATTCCGATGCATTGTTTGTTAAATTCTGTGTGTATGATTTATTACTTTGAGTTTGATGTTTCATTTTATTTAGTGTTGTTTCTATAACATTTTCTATTAACTTTTGGGGGTAACTATTTTTAAATAATATATTTTTAATTTTCCTCGTGTTTCCTGCTAAGAATTCTGGATCGCTAAGGAGATGTACTTTTCTTATAAAAGTTGAGTGTGTGAGCGCTGTGTTTATCTTTTGCTTCCATGGGTGGTTGGAATGGTAGTTAATAATTCTACCTGAAATATTTTTTTCTTAACTATTTATCAAGCTTTATCATTTTTCAAGAACACACTTATTTTTATTGTTGAGTTAGTTATACTCTTTATAGGTTTTAAACATTGTTAAAGTTAAATTTATACTATAATAAATTTCTAGAAAAGCAGAAAGTAGTACATTAAAAATTTCTTTGAAAAAAGACTGGGGATGACTTGGGGAATGTTTAGGCACAGCTAAAGACTAAAATAGAAGGGAGGTGACAAAATGTCGAAGTTAGACTTTTAAAAAGCCTTTACTTTAGTTGATTTTCTTAAACAAATCTAGCTCTTTTTTTTCTAAAATCTAGCTCCAAAATAAATTGTATCCTGGCAACACTGATGTAAACATATATTCGTCTTTTTTTCCCCCTAACCCACTAAGACCGTCTACAGGCGGAGTTCCTTTCTTTCCACCTGGCGCTTCCAGGAAACACTTTTTCTGCATGAAAACATCATATTCGAGTTTTTTACCCTCAAATTTATCAGTGGCTTAAACGTAAAACGAATTTTCTACAAAACTATTTTATAAACAATTGTTATATCAAACAACGTGCAATAGTTGACTTACTCAAAATTTAGTTGCAAAATATTTATTAAAACAATTAAATTTGTGGAATCTTGTTCTTAACATAATACATAATAAGATATTCAACAATTATCAATTTTTCCCAAAAAACTGACAATTAAAATTCATTACGAATTATTGTTTCTGTGTCTCGAGCTTGCAAAACTTACAAATATGTAAAAACAAGAAAGACCGCAAAAACCAACAACAAAATATTAAGAACCGTAGCACGGGTTTACGTACATAAATATGTACAAACAAAAAAGTCCAGCACACACATTCGTTCGTATGACCGAAGGTCTAACAACAATGTGTGCTCACTGTTGGCAAGAACAAACAAACAAAAGGGAATTAATTGAAGTGGAGATAAATGCATTGTGACGTCACAGGGCATCATAGCTTAGATGTTAGAATTTTCTAACAGCGGCTTTGGTGCAGACACTGGTTCATATCCCAGTGTCCGAAAAGGGATCTGATGATGAGCTTGGAAACTCTGAAACATGTAATCCTATCCATCGCTGTTGATTTTCTTTGTAATTTTTCTCCAATTATCAATTTTTCCCAAAAAACTGACAATTAAAACTCATTACGAATTATTGTTTCTCTGTGTCTCGAGCTTGCAAAACTTACAAAAATAATTAAAATATTACAATAATTTTACAACGTAATAAGTATATGAGTTTTGTTCCAAAATCTTTTGGGGAATGTGAATATGTTTTTGTTAAAGTAAATCATACTTATCAAGGACCATTTAAAGTAATACACAAAAATTAATTTGAAAAAATATAGCAACAGATCATTTAAAACAATCATATCAGGTCTTATCTGTCTTATGTCTAACTTTTTGAATGTTGTAAGGGGTGTTCCTCAAGGCTCGATCCTGGGACCGCTCTTATTCGTCCTGTATATAAACGACTTGCCCGATGTCCTTAGGTATTGTAAGGTTCATATTTACGCGGATGATGTGCAATTGTATGTGTGCTGCCCTAGTGATCGTACCAGCTCGTGCATTAATAATTTGAATCATGATTTAGACCAGGGCCGGCCAAACAAATACTAAAACATTTGCATAAGTGTGCGTAACTTTTGAGTGCTTTTGCGTACAGTGGCTGCAAAGGAAATGCAGACTGTGAAACTATAAAATCAAACGAAACTTTATTATTTGATTTCACATCAAACCATAATTTCATTGTGATTTTTAGACATTTTTAATTGATGTGTTAACATCTTTGAAAAGGAAAACAAAGGAAAGGAAAATGAAACACATTAAGGAAGAAAATGTAAGGAAAGGTAAGAAAAGAATGAGAATGAGAGGAAAAGGAAGAAGAGAAAAGAAAAGAAAACAAAATAAAAAACAAAACAAAACGTACATTGGACGTAAAAGTTCGGTCTCATAGCACGAATTGCAACATATTTTTATTGGATGCGCAAAAATAAATTTGTGCAGTTCCATTTGTCATGACTGTTGCTTGTTGATAGTCATGCGACATAGTCTTGCTTCGTTGATAGTTGAACACACAGTGATACAGTAGGAAAACTCTGGTGAAATTACATCCTGGAGGTGAAATTTTCAGAGTCGAAATTAATTGTAGTATGCAATTACTTATACCCACGGTTGCATTACAGCACCGAAACAAAACAAAAGGAGTAATTTTAGAAAAAGAGTACTTATTGCACATATTGTTCTATGGCAAGCATAAAAAATAAAAGTTAAACGGTAAAATTCCGCAAAAATACATAATACTGACGAATTTCTGTTAGCGATGACCTGAAACGTACATTGGACGTAAAAGTTCGGTCGCATAGCACGGATTGCAACATATTTTTATTGGATGCGCAAAAATAAGTTCGTGCATTTCCATTTGTCATGACAGTTGCTTGTTGATAGTCATGCGACATAGTCTTGCTTCGTTGATAGTTGAACGCACAGTGATACAGTAGGAAAACTCTGGTGAAATTACAACCTGGAGGTGAAATTTTCAGAGTCGAAATTAATTGTATTATGCAATTACTTATACCCACGGTTGCATTACAGCACCGAAACAAAACAAAAGGAGTAATTTTAGAAAAAGAGTATTTATTGCACATATTGTGCTATGTATAAAAAATAAAAGTGAAACGGTAAAATTCCGCAAAAATACATATTACTGACGAATTGCTGTTACCGATGACCTGAAAAGCAGACTTTTAGTGCTTGCTGATTTTCAAAAAGTTGAAAAAATATTTTGTTTTCAGACTATATTGAGTACGATTATAGCTATACATTGAGCTTTACCTCTATACTATATATTTGAATAGACACTTCTGGGTAGCAAACCCCCTTTTGCAAAATAAAACCATATATATAGTTCAAAGTAAAACGTTCAACACCCTGTGACAAATGTGCTATTGAAGACATAATATATGACGAAATCATCGCAAACCTATCAGAGATAAATCTAAAAATAGATTACCTATCATTTAAAACAACTTTTATCATTTTTCGTTTCCTTTGCGGGACTTAATTCAAGTAAATCTGTATACACTCGCCACATTGTGATTAACATTTAACACAAGTACTAACATATGTATACTTTGACAACATCTTTGTCATAATTATAAAGCATTATGTTTCTTAAACAACAACCGAAAAATATCTAAATGTACTTTTAACAATTTTTCTTTTTTTATTCACCAAAATAATTTTGCAACACACAACCCTGAAATGTCAAAAAAGCGTTGACTGCCACCCCGTGTATAGCCTGGCGGTGAATATGATCAGCTGATTGGTACAGAGTTTTACTACTGTATATACTGTGGTTGAACAGCGACTGTAAGCGAAAGCTAAATTTCGTGCTCACACATCGTTAACGTCGGTGTGAAAATACGAAGTCAAAGTGCACAATGTTCAGCTCTTGGCCGGTGCTGATTTAGACCTTATAGGCGGCTGGGGTTCTAGGAACGGTTTATGTTTGAACCCCAACAAATCGGAATGTCTTGTCAGCCATAGAAAGGGGCTCGCAACAAATGGCTTGGATCCAATAACGTTTAACAATTCGACTATTGAATACGTAGACTCTGCTACAAATCTTGGTATTGTTTTCAATAAAACATTATCGTGGAAGGACCACATCTTCAGCTCGGTTGGAAAGGTGTACGGTATGCTACGCAAACTTTGGCTTACCCAGCACTATACCCCATCAAATATCCGACTATTGATTGCTTAAGCGTACCTAATACCAAAGCTCCTCCTTCGTTGTGAGATCTACTCCAAAAATAAACTAAATGTAGTGTATAACAACATTGCTAGGTATGTATTTGGGCTGACGAGACGTGACCATGTGTCCCACCATGCAAAGAAGCTGCTTAACATTTCCTTCGACAATCTGTTAGAGGTCAGAACTCTCATTGCACTACACAAACTAATATATACGAAGGAACCTGATTATCTTTACCGAAGGCTTGTCTTTCTCCAATCGTCAAGGTCCGTCCTGCTTGCACATGTAAGGCATCGCATTCTGGTTTCAAATCGCCAATTTTTCACTACGTCGATACGTCTTTGGAACTCCCTCCCTTCCAGACTCATTCTGATAGGCAATGCTCTGCACTTTAAAAATGAATTAACTTTGTTTTTTGAAATAACGGTAAATCGTAAATATCTCAAAAACTGTACCATTCAAGTAAAAATAACCTTGATTTTCGGAATTAGGAGGTGATTTTACATAGGAATTTCACTATGGCGTCTCTGGTGCATTTTGGCTGTAAACCAGTGTAATCGGCAAATAGACACTTTAATAAGCTTTATTCAAAGGCATCTGGAAAACTCTGCGTCTTCCTTAACGACTAAACTATAATCTAAATTGCGATTATGTCTTCCTATTCTCTGCAACTTTCTTTTTTCTCTGTTTCCCTCTATTTACATTCTTTCCGCCAGCTAATCTCATATTGCTCTTGTACACGACTTTAAATAAATAAATATTCGACCGTATGTCAGGGCGGATTGGAGACTCGGCCTCTTCAACCATCCTGTGAATAATTCAAGATTTCAATGCTCAATATTTAATGATAAATCTACCGTTGTTGCTTCGAACGCTGCGTGGAATCGCGTCCATTCCACCAGCACCTCACATAATATCAATGAATACAACTATATAGCTGGAAATAATTTTTTCCAACACGCGAATAGCTCCAATCGGCCGCTGCGCGGAATCACGTCCATTCCGCCAGCAAATCTTATATCGCGCTTGTACTCGACTTTAGATAAATATCGAAAACAAAAGATATTTGAGCAAACTCAACGCCATTCGTAAGAGAAAGACTCCCTTAAGATGCATTGTTTGCTTTAAAAAAAAAAATCTGTCGTATATATATAACCTCAAAAATAGGCAAAAACGGTGTTTTTTGCACTTTTAGGTTAGGATGTCTCAAAATCCTGACGTGATAGAGCAATTCTGCCTCCAGATTTAAATTCAGCGCATCGAAAACCTTTGGGAAGTATGGTCTGGTTTATGGTCAGATTTCTTGTCGGCCTGTGTTATTGTCTAACTACTACTATAATTATTAATTTACAGCCCGATTCTAAATATCCGCTCGTATTTCTTTCCTTGCTGAAATTTTTATTCGCCAGGAAAATTTGCGCCAATTCTCTTTCACTAGTGAACAGAAAAATTGGTGAAGAGGAATTTAGAATTTTCGAAATCAGCTGTGCTGCCATTTCACGTTTGATTTTGGTGCTACTTTTTGTGCAAAATATTAAAATTTGTGATAAAAATTTGTTAAATTAGATAAATTAAGAATAAAAATGCATAGTATTGCCTTTCGAATGGTAGGATGTGTATAAACGAAAGATTCTGTAGCACTGGATTGTAACAGCGGTGTAAAACAAGAAGGTTGCATAATGATACGAACCCCCTTTAGTTGCGGGATTAATGGAAGAGTGAACAAAACTCTTTTTAGTGACATTTATTGATTTAATTGTTTTGCAGATGTATTTAAAACTATTGGATAAATAAAGCCGCATACAAATATTTGTTGGACATTTTAAAAGTATACACACAACAAGCCTAAACACTTTTTACGCTTTCACTAAAGAAGCAAATCTGGAAAAATTCCACAATACATGTGGTCCAGCCGAATTTACCTCCTCCTCATTTTGCCAACATCCTTTAAGGAAGACGCAGAGTTTTCCAGATGCCTTTGAATAAAGCTTATTAAAGTGTCTATTTGCCGATTACACTGGTTTACAGCCAAAATGCACCAGAGACGCCATAGTGAAATTCCTATTAAAATCACCTCTTAATTCCGAAAATCAAGGTTGTTTTTACTTGAATGGTACCGTTTTTGAGATATTTACGATCTACCGTTATTTCAAAAAACAAAAAAGATGGCTCCACTTAATCGTGTATATCTCAAGAAGAAACTGAGCTCTTCCAAAACGGTTTGAAAAATTTGAAAGCTTATAAAATTTACTATAATCAGTACATACAACACTTTTTGCTAGGTCCTGCAGATTCAAACATATTGAACAATCATTACGGATTTTTTTAATTTTTTTTGTAAAAATATAAAAAAATGTGTACTTTGTGAGGAAGCATCTCGAAAACTTTTTGTTTTTTTGCAGATATTTTTTCCTCGCTCTAAGCTATCAGTGAACAAAATCGATGAACTAATACAAAAGTTATAAGCATTCAAGTAAATATATCCATTTATTGCTTAAGTACCCTAATGGTACATATGTGTTAGTATTCGTATATCAGTTAGTTAGCAGGTAGATTTTCGAAAAGTTATTAGATACAAAAAGCTGTTAGTGTCGTTTTCTCAAACCTAGGTACATTTTAAACAAGAGCCTATTTTTGAGGCAGGTAGTGTTTTCTTTGTAGAACTAGGGAACCTTTTTGTTTAGGTAGGCTTGAATTTTTACTGGATCTAAGTATAAATAAGAGTACATGCGCCTTGTTCCTTCATAATATCTGCAAATGAATAAAAGGGCGCGAGAGTTTGAGTGTACAAATGATCCAGATATGTTCTGTTTCATCTGCGGTCAATTTATTGTTAAATAAGTATGAGACGTGTGTTTTCAAATCCTTTGAAAGTTACATACCATAACTGTTTTGGAATTGAGCCTAAAAACAATGAAAAACCATGGACACCGAACACTGTGTGCACCACATGCCGAGTCGAATTGATTTCTTCGGAAACCGGAACAAAAAGGTGCGTTGTAAAAATTAGGAATTTGTTCCCTTTTAATGCATAGCTGACTAATTTCTGAAACCATCTATTTAGGCGACGTGTGAAATTTATTACACCAAAGATGGAAAGTCCAGAAAAGTAACCTATGCGAGCGTATCTACAGTGTCATTACCAGAACTAATTTCAACAGAAGCGACATTGCCAGAATCAAATTTAACTTTAGTTCCGGCTCCAGTTTCATGATCAACAGTAGTATCTGATTACGCGGCATCATGTTGCACTGAATTTCAAGCGGAAAACGAAAGAAATTCTTTGTCACAAGCACAACTCAATGATTGGATAAGGGATTTGGAATTGTCAAAGGAAAAGGCCGAACTACACGCCTCTCGAATGCAACAATTTAAATTTGTTTCATCCGATGTTAAGGTAACATATTATAGAACTCGTCACGAAGAATTTTCCAAGTACTATACGAAGGAGGACAGTGTTTGTTACTGCAAAGACATTGCTGGTCTATTCAAACAATTTGGTGAACCATATGATTCAAAAGAGTGGCGATTGTTCATAGATGGCAATAAATTAAGTTTAAAGGCCGTATTATTGCATATTCGCAGCCAAAAGCCATCTATCCCGATCGCGCATGCACTAAATACGAAGGAAACATATGAGATAATGCAAAAATTGCTCAAGTTAATCAAATACGAAGAACATGATTGGAAAATATGTGCCGATCTTAAAGTCGTTGGAATGCTATGTGGTCTACAAAGTGGATACACAAAATACTGTTGCTTTCTATGCAAATGGGATAGCCGAGCTCGTCAAGACCACTACATTATAAAGGATTGGCCAGAACGAATCGAGCTTCAAGTTGGGGTAGATAACATAAAATAAACTCCACTTATAAAGAAGGAAAACATAATTCTACCTCCGCTTCACATCAAGCTCGGCCTTATCAAAAACTTTGTGAAGGCTTTGGACAAAGAAGGCGAAGCTTTTCATCATTTGAAGACAATCTTCCCAGAGATTTCAGAAGCAAAAATAAAGGAAGGGATTTTTGTGGGACCGCAAATAAGGAAAATGATGACTAATAACCATTTCAAAGAACTATTGTCACCAGTGGAGGCAGCAGCGTGGGATTCTTTTGAAAAGGTGGTTACTTCTTTTTTAGGCAAACACAAAAGTCCTAACTACGAGATGATAGTGAACGACTTAATCAAAAACTATGCGGGAATGGGTAAATAAAAAAACATATTATTATAAATTATATATTACATAAATTTACATGAGAATATATAGCCATAAATCTGAATTCATCGTCCAGTTCCGAACAAACAAGAACGGGAAAAATATAAACAAAAAATTTGTTCTGAATTGAAAGATAAATACAGCCTCAGAAAATTATATACTAATGTGTCACTTATGTATTTATATAATTTACTTTTTTATTTTCTTTTAGGAGTAAATATGTCTTTAAAAATTCATTTCTTACACTCCCACTTAAATTTTTCCCCGCAAAATCTTGGCGACGAAAGTGACGAGCATGGCGAAAGGTTTCACCAGCAAATGATAGTGCTGGGGATTCTGGGATGTCGCTATGATGGGCGACTACTGTTGGTTTCTCATAAGAGAAACCGATCCTAATCTAAATAAGCGTCAAAACAAGACACAAAACTTTTTCAATTATAAGAGAAGATCATAGAGTTAAGACAGAACCATAGTACATATGCTATTATTTGTAGGGTACTTAAGTATTAAATGGATATATTTACTTGAATGCTTATAACTTTTGTACTAGTTCATCGATTTTGTTCACTGATAGCTTATTTTTTTTGTAATAAAACAGAGCTTAGGGGGGGGAAAAATATCTGCAAAAAAACAAAAAGTTTTCGAAATGCTTCCTCGCAAAGTACAATTTTTTTTATATTTTTACAAAAAAAATTAAAAAAATCCGTAATGATTGTTCAATATGTTTGAATCTGCAGGACCTAGCAAAAAGTGTTGCATGTACTGATTATAGTAAATTTTATAAGCTTTCAAATTTTTCAAACCGTTTTGGAAGAGCTCAGTTTGTTCTTGAGATATACATGATTAAGTGGAGCCATCTTTTTTGTTTTTTGAAATAACGGTAAATCGGAAACGGTACCATTCAAGTAAAAATAACCTTGATTTTCGGAATTAGGAGGTGATTTTACATTCGAATTTCACTATGGCGTCTCTGGTGCAGAAAAAAGTTGGAATTTGTGATCCAGTGTTATTTACACTTTTCGCCCTACAAATCCAAAAACAATACGATATTCATGTGTATTAGTCGTTTTTAATTATTAAAAGTTAAATTTTATTACATTTTGTTCAGCGTTCACTGTAAATTGGCTGATGAAACATCTCCCGAAAAACTGTTGTGTATTCTCCCCTTTCTTTTCATTTGTGATACCTACTTTACTCGCCAAACCGCTTTCCAATTTTTCGAACATCGTTAAGAATAGGCGAAGAACGAGAAGCGAACAAATACGTGCGGATTTTATGTTCAGAATAAGGGAATAGGGAGAAGCGGAAAAATACGTGCGAATTTTTCGTTTAGAACTGGACTGTTAGTTTAATTTATCTTATCTTGCGATTTTACGCTGTACCGACTAGCACTTTAATATAATTTCTTCTAACTGTTGTGCTAGGAAAACACTCAAATACAAAAATTCAAATATCAAATAGTAAACAAACATCCGAACGAAAAATTTGTTCTTAAGATTCTAATTAATTGTATTGTTTTATATTAGTTATTTTTATTTTAAATATTAATACTTTCATTGGAGAGCAAGTAAATGTAACTAGATAACTAAATTCCTATGATTTGTATATTTTCCATTGTTTCTATTGTTTGTATATCCAAATATGTAAAATTTTCTTATTTCAGTTTTCAAATTTAAAAACAAATCAGCAAAGTTTTAAATATCAAATATGTGGCTCCTCTATTCTACCCCACCTTCTGTCGAACTTGAGAACTTTTTCGTCCATAATAATTTTATACATGTATCATCTATGATACATATGTAATTTCAGTATAAAAATATTATTTGCGTCGTTATTTTGATATTGAACGATACTTTTTCTGTGAATAAGTGTTTATATTATTCAAAAATGTCGCGTCCTCAATATTTATCTCCAAGAAACTAGTGACTAAAGTGATGGAAAATAGCTCAGACTACGAATCCGAAAGTGAAAGTACTTCCAATTCTGAAACCCAAGAGGAAAACAGGTGTTCGAGAGTGAATCGGAAAATATAATAAATTTACGGCACCTGGCTGTGTTCAAATTTTGATTATTTGGAGACTGATTAAGATTTACTTCATTCCTTCCCAGCGGTTAATATAGTCAGTATCTAATCTTAAAGATTTGAATAAGTCCATTTTTAATAAATACAAAAATGAAACTTAACACGACGAGAAGAAGTGAATATAAGTTTGCACCAATTCCCTATTTATGGGATCGGTGGGTTGCTTTACCTTCCACATTCTTGATGACTAAATTACAATAGACGAACAATTATTGGATTTTCATGGTTGCATCCCTAAAGAAAATGGAAAATGCAACGAAACTGATAGGAGTAAAACGGAAAAATAGAATTTATCACTCTCGTCCTGTTATAACAAAGCACTTTTTTCAACATATTAGATTTAAGTATGATAAACACACCTTTAGTATAACACAAGTATACCCGGTTTTGGATCTGGGCAACTAAAAGCGGTTTTTAAGTAAATTTATGACGCTGAATTTTACAAAAGCCACTAACGGAAGCAATAGCTTGTTCGAAAGGAAATTAAAATACGCTTCTAACGACGTATAAAATGTAGGGAAAGGTCAAACCATCGCTAAGCAATAGCTGCCCAAAGTCGAAATTTGGTCGAATTTGTACGATTTTTGAAAAAATGTTGATTTTGAAAATGGTTTTTTTGTACGAAGTTGTGAAAATCAGGATAATTTTTTTTCCCTAAAATTAGTGTGTTTAACACATCTATCGCCAAGCCCCAAAATCGCGATTTACTCATTCGGGCCAAAACATTTTTTTTTTCTGAAAACATTCGGTTTATGTCCATTTACTGTATATTTGAAAACAGAAATGGAAAATTTTCACTTTTTCCATGATTTTTCATCAATTTTCCGTGTGTGCACCGGTAAGCAATTTTACTTCCTTTGTTTAATTTTTTTTCCCTTCTTTATTACTTTAGACGAAATAATTCAGCTAAAAATTATTAATACCTTCTGTATCAAGTTCAATGTACCTATTTCTATCAAGTGCTTTGAACAACACTCTGCTTAGGTCATGTATAGATAAATTTTGAAGTTTTGAGACTGAATTTACTTCTTTTTTTTGCCTAATACATAAATTTGAAAAAAAAAAATGGATTTGAATGCTATCATGGTTAAAAAAGGGTTCACTTCAATATAAAAAGGAAAAACTATTATTACAAAAAACCACCCACCTGTTCTCATTGGACCAAATAGCCCTATAATTTCTGCGCCCCTGACGCACTATGGGTATGCAAACTGCTCGAGCCAAGCACAATTTCACGTTCTCCTAGGACCACAAATTCATTTCATGTATATAAACCCAATGTAAATCGAGTGCACTATGCCACATTCACGTTTAAAGACATTAAGGCTGCGTGTGGATATGTGAACACGCGGCCCAAACGAGTACTCAGGTCATGTGCACCGGTGCACACGTGGCGCTAAATGTGTTAATAGCAAACACTTTTAGCAAAATATTAGGCAGACCCGGCAAAAACTCTATTTTTGGGGATTTTTTTTGTAACTTTCAACAAAATTCAAATTCATTTTTTAAAATTTTTGTCAAATAATATTCATTTTATTAACTTAAAAGTAACAAATCAGAAATGAAGATTGTTGGAACTTTGCCTTTTGTATTGTTTAGTATCTGTTTCGCGTATTAGAGTCCAACAATGCTCGCTCATCATGCCTTCATCCCAAAATCCTTGGTATCGTCTTTTAATTTTGGCTAGATCTTGATGTAACCGCTCTCCCTGTTCGTCGCTCGTATCACCCAAGTTTTCGGGAAAGAAATCGAGATGGGAATGCAGAAAATGCATCTTTAGAAACATCCGAACTCCAATCTTTAGATAATTTTCCAACATATCGCCAATAATTTCCTCAAAATTTAGGGATTTGTGACTAAGTACTGAAATGCCGGTCCTTCACGGTTTAATGCTTTTACGAAGTTCTTTATAAGGCCAAGTTTAATGTGAAGAGGTGGCAGGAAAATATCTTGTGGATTTACAGGTGGTTCAGCGGATACGTTTTTCTGTCCAGGCTCATATTGAGTACGACTTTGCCATTCTTTCCTCACATAATGATGTTCAGTTGCGCGGCTATCCCACAAGCATAAGGAACAACAAAATTTGGTGAATCCAGATGGCATCCCAGTTAAGATAACCTGTTGAAATAATATAAAAAATAAGTGTTTCGATTTAATTGGAATTATACCTTTAGATCACCACATATTTTCCATTTATGATCATTGTATTTGATGAAGCACAGGATCTTCCGCATTGTTTCGTAGCATTCCTTCGTTTGTACTGCATGAGCAATCGGAATAGATGGTTTGTTATTCCCGGTGTGGAGAAGAGCAGCTTTTAGGCTGTATTTGGAACCAACAATGAATGAACGCCATTCGTTTCGATCGTAGGGTGCATTCATTGCATTAAATAAACCATTAATATCGTTACAGAAACTTATGTTGTCTTCTTTTTTGAAGAACGGTCGAAGTGCCTCATTTCTGTTTCTGTATACAGTAACTTGTGTTCGAGGGTCTAGATTTTTCCATTGCTGCAGCCGTGATGCTATAAACTCTGCTTTTTGTTTGGGCAAACTCAAGTCACGAATCAAATCGCTTAGTTCATCTTGCGAAATTAAATGTGGCCCTTCCATGACAAAGTCACTTTCACTGCTCGGGGGTGATGGAGTTAAAGTTTCCAGGACGTTTGCACTTATACTTCGATAAACTGGCAATGGATCATTTGCAGTACCTGGAACTCGCTTGGATACTGATGATACATCAGGATAATTATATTTTGATAATTTTTTTACATTGGTCCCCGTAACTTTCATCAAACAAATGTAGCAATCATGTAAGTATGTATGTATGACAATGAGGGTTGTTTATACTTATCTCTCCTCAAGTAGACTGTGTATGTGTGTATGTGTGATAGGTTTAGGTACCTTATCCTGTTTGTTTTGTAAGTATGTATGTATGACAATGAGGGTTGTTTATACTTATCTTTCCTCAAGTGGACTGTATGTGTGTACATATGTGTGATAGGTTTAGGTGCCTTATCCTGTTTGTTTTGTAAGTATGTACGTATGACAATATTATCTTAAATTCTACTGGACTGTATAAATTTACTTATTTTAGAGCGGCGTAGTTATATGTTCATACTTTTATGAACATGCTGCCATTTTTACTTACTTATCAAGCAGTGCCGTGATTTAAAAGCTGCTATGACAGCACAATGGTGCTATCATGCGAGATCTCGGAAACTAGAATCAATCTTGAAAAACTGAATGCAGATTCGAATTGTGAATATCAAATATAGTTAAGAATCGCTCTTATCTGCTCAGATCCAAAAGTTGACCTGAATTTGTAAACTTGTGTAATCAACTAATACTAAAAAAACAACTGCATCTATATTATTGCAAATACTCAATATCGCAAAATGTTCAATTGTTTACAAAGTGGTGAGTTGTTATTTATGAAAAAATTAATATCTGACAAATTAAAACCAATTTCTACAAAACTATTTTATAAACAATTAAGATATTAAACAACGTACAATAGTTTACTTACTCAACAATTTGGTTGCAAAATATATATTAAAACAATTAAATGTGTGGAATCTTGTCCTTCAACATTAATTAAAATATTACAATAATTTTACATCATAAGTTTTGTTCCAAACTCTTTTGGAGAATGTGAATATGTTTTTGTTAAAGTAAACCATACATCGGGCCTTCAACGTCCTTATCAAGGACCATTTAAAGTAATACACAAAAATTAAATTGAAATTCAATAAGGCATTGTTGTAAAAATATAGCAACAAGTCATTTAAAACCATCATATCGCATAGTATACAAACATCCGCAAGAAAAACTTTTTCTTAAAATTCTAATTAATTGTATTGTTTTTTATCAGTTATTTTTATTTTAGATATAAATACTTTCATAGGAGAGCAAGTAAATGTAGTAGCACTTGTTTTTTAAGTTACTTTTATGTTTTTTTAAATAACTAAATTCCTATTATTTGTCTATTTTCTATTGTTTCTATTGTTTGTATATCGAATTTAAAAATAAATCAGCTAATTTTTAAAATATCAAATATGTTGTTCCGCTATTTCTACCTCACTTTCTATAGAACTTGAGCGTCATCTTATCATTTTTCGTCCATAATATATATTTTCCATTTCAGCACGCTCACGTTCATATTGTTGTCCTCAGACCTCGCTTTAGATATCTGCTGCATGTTGGCATTGTGAACGTTGTTAGTTAGAGCACACATAAGTTGCATTGCTAAATTATCGTGATATTTATGATTTTATGGTCAAATGCACAACACCCGGAGTTAATGCAATGGTTAAGTTTTTAAGAACTTTTGTATCTACTCGAGTATAATCTTTACACATTTTGTGTTCTAAGGAAACCTGTATTTTTACAAGTCCTAAATTGACAGGCTCTGTCATAAGCCTTTCAAAGAACTGGCCTAAGTCAATCTTCGCTTCAACAATCAGGTTGCTTGAATCTGTGCTAAACATTTTCTTGCCTTTTTTTGAAATATATTTTCGGTGGATTGAAAACGACCTCTTTGTACTTCATATTCATTAAGCGCTTCATATATCATAGGGTCCTTATTGTGACTTTATTTTCTTCTTTCTTGGTATTATTACTGGTCGATTGCCTAGCTTCCGATCTTGTCATTTTCTTAAGACTGCCATTTTTTTAAGATTACTTATATTAATTCGTAATTTCTTTTATAGCTATATAATTCAACTCAAAATCATATTCCTCCAAATCCAATCCAACTCAGGTTATCTTTGATTGAGGGTTTTTCTTAAGGCTTGTTCTTGACTAACAACTGCGCCACAGGCATAGCCAATAGCATATGTTGTTATACAAAATTCCCTGTCAAAGTGTGAATACTCCAAAATATAAGGACTAGTTAATGCCTAGTTTAAATAGACAAAATTCTTTTGACAGTCCTCTGTCCAGTTAAAGTAAAAAGTTTTCTTACACAATCTTGTTAAAATTCAGAGTATGATTAAAAATTTGGCATAGATAAACATTTTTCGGGGTATAATTTTAAATTATATTTTATGCAAGTTGAAAATACCTCTTCAATTCAGTTTTCATAACAACCTAAAACTACCAAATCATGCATATATAAAAATACTTGTGAGGGTTTAAGGCGTACGAATGCTAAAGCAACCATTCTTTGAAATGAATTGGGAGCCACCATCAAGCCTTTTGAAACGGTATGAACCATCGTCTGCTGTAAATGATGTAATATGAGTTTGAGTAAAATGGTGGAAACGCATGAAAATTATTTTGCTCTCCCTATTTGATATAAAATATTATTCTTGGAAGTGGAAATTTATCACCAGTTAATTTTTTGTTTTGCTCTGTAGCCAATTACTAGTCTCCATTTTTTTTTTCAGTGTGCCCTGATATTGATATTCTGACGTAGATTGTTCTTTTATATCATCTTTTATTAATTTTTTGACTTTTTTAAGTAAAGTGATAAGTATCCACCTTTGCCTGCTTGTGGTAATCTGCAAGTTTTTATACAGGTTGGATTTCCATCTTTCATGTGTAATTTTTGCTTGTAAAAATTGTTCGAAGTTATAGGTTCGAACTCTACTGTTATTTGCACCATTTTGTGGGGCTCTATTTGAAAATCTGGATTCCATATTTTTTGTTCTTCATCCCAATCGCATTGAGATTCTCCTATGAATGTGCTAAGGTTTATTACTACAGTTTCCTTAAAAGACGTTGGTACGTATGACTCAATTTATATCTTGATAGTGAGGTAACTATTTGGTTGAACTATTCCCTCAGCACTGCTTTGAGATTTTTTCTGCAACAATTTATTATTATTATTTTAAAGTGAGCTCAGGTAAGCGTAAATCGTCAAAATCAAAAGCATTACACAGCCCCACCGAAAAAAAGTGGTATGTTATCGATAGGAGACAGGTCGATCTATATGGATTTCGGGTCGCTGAACAGCATTTTTGGGTCAGAATTAGTTACTTTGAGTTAGAAATAACGTTTTAATATACGTTAAGTGTTGAATGATCATCATTTAAGGTAATGTTAATATTAAGTCACGAGATTGAGCTAGTGGCTTGTTAAGGTTAATGTTAATGTTAATGTTAATGTTAATGTTAATGTTAATGTTAATGTTAATGTTAATGTTAATGTTAATGTTAATGTTAATGTTAATGTTAATGTTAATGTTAATGTTAATGTTAATGTTAATGTTAATGTTAATGTTAATGTTAATGTTAATGTTAATGTTAATGTTAATGTTAATGTTAATGTTAATGTTAATGTTAATGTTAATGTTAATGTTAATGTTAATGTTAATGTTAATGTTAATGTTAATGTTAATGTTAATGTTAATGTTAATGTTAATGTTAATGTTAATGTTAATGTTAATGTTAATGTTAATGTTAATGTTAATGTTAATGTTAATGTTAATGTTAATGTTAATGTTAATGTTAATGTTAATGTTAATGTTAATGTTAATGTTAATGTTAATGTTAATGTTAATGTTAATGTTAATGTTAATGTTAATGTTAATGTTAATGTTAATGTTAATGTTAATGTTAATGTTAATGTTAATGTTAATGTTAATGTTAATGTTAATGTTAATGTTAATGTTAATGTTAATGTTAATGTTAATGTTAATGTTAATGTTAATGTTAATGTTAATGTTAATGTTAATGTTAATGTTAATGTTAATGTTAATGTTAATGTTAATGTTAATGTTAATGTTAATGTTAATGTTAATGTTAATGTTAATGTTAATGTTAATGTTAATGTTAATGTTAATGTTAATGTTAATGTTAATGTTAATGTTAATGTTAATGTTAATGTTAATGTTAATGTTAATGTTAATGTTAATGTTAAGGTTAATGTTAATGTTAATGTTAATGTTAATGTTAATGTTAATGTTAATGTTAATGTTAATGTTAATGTTAATGTTAATGTTAATGTTAATGTTAATGTTAATGTTAATGTTAATGTTAATGTTAGTGTTAATGTTAACTGTTAATGTTAATGTTAATGTTAATGTTAATGTTAATGTTAATGTTAATGTTAATGTTAATGTTAATGTTAATGTTAATGTTAATGTTAATGTTAATGTTAATGTTAATGTTAATGTTAATGTTAATGTTAATGTTAATGTTAATGTTAATGTTAATGTTAATGTTAATGTTAATGTTAATGTTAATGTTAATGTTAATGTTAATGTTAATGTTAATGTTAATGTTAATGTTAATGTTAATGTTAATGTTAATGTTAATGTTAATGTTAATGTTAATGTTAATGTTAATGTTAATGTTAATGTTAATGTTAATGTTAATGTTAATGTTAATGTTAATGTTAATGTTAATGTTAATGTTAATGTTAATGTTAATGTTAATGTTAATGGTAATGTTAATGTTAATGTTAATGTTAATGTTAATGTTAATGTTAATGTTAATGTTAATGTTAATGTTAATGTTAATGTTAATGTTAATGTTAATGTTAATGTTAATGTTAATGTTAATGTTAATGTTAATGTTAATGTTAATGTTAATGTTAATGTTAATGTTAATGTTAATGTTAATGTTAATGTTAAATGTGTCTGGCATAACTTCATAATATGCAATCGCTTTACCGCGGCAGTCCACGAGTTCCACACGTCCTTTTTTTTTAATAATTACATTTATATGCTACTTTTTTGTTGTAAATCAAAAAATTAAAAATTGTATTATTTCAGTATTAAATTTTAAAAATTAAAAAAGTAATTATAAAATACTAAAAAAATGTATTATTAAATACTAAAGTGACGATCCTACCATTGAACCATATCAACTATTTGCATCTTTACTCATCTCCATATCTACGATTCATCAATACACTTATTATAAACCAGACGAATTTAATGTATATATTTTCATATCCAATTCTGCATTGCAAATCATTACTGCAAATACTCAATATTTAAAAAGCTTCACTTAAGCAAAAACTTAATATGTGATAAGCTAAAACAAATTTTCTGCAAAACTATTTTATAAACAATTATTATATTAAATAACTTGCACTAGTTTACTAAACATTTAATATGCAAAATATTTATTAAATCACCTAAATGTGTGGAATGATGTTCTTAGCATAATACAACCCATATTCGAAGAAAGTAAAAAAAATATTTAGAATATTCAAATTAAATTGAAATATTAAAACAAAAATTTTAACAATAGACATTATATCAGTTTAAAAAAAATAAAAATTAATAAACTAATTTTTTAATTTACAAATAATATAGTATTAAATACTACACCGAAATAACTAAAGTTTAACATTTTTTGATATACAAACAAATGTATCATAGAAACTTAATTATTTAAACAAATATAAAAGTAATTAAATGCCACTACTATGTCACTTGAAAATTTTACAGAGTATCCAACTAAGAATTTGCTAGTATAAAGACATTGAAGTAAACGAATGACCGTAGCTCAGGGTAGCATTTTGTGATATTTAAGGCAATACAATGCATATTCAATCAGATTTAGTTATCAGAAGAAAGTAAGCATCCAAGGGATATTATTGTTATTGTAGATTTCAAACGCGGGAAGTGCAATGATGAGCCAGTCACTCTATAAAACAAAAGCTAAGAAGATATTAGGTTTACCTAGTTGTCAAAGTGGGTATGATAGTGATATTTTTTATAACAGCATCTGAAAAGGCCTTTGTACAAAAGTCATCAAAGCACTAACATTAACATTAACATTAACATTAACATTAACATTAACATTAACATTAACATTAACATTAACATTAACATTAACATTAACATTAACATTAACATTAACATTAACATTAACATTAACATTAACATTAACATTAACATTAACATTAACATTAACATTAACATTAACATTAACATTAACATTAACATTAACATTAACATTAACATTAACATTAACATTAACATTAACATTAACATTAACATTAACATTAACATTAACATTAACATTAACATTAACATTCAGACGCGGGAAGTGCAATGATGAGCCCGTCACTCTATAAAACAAAAGCTAAGAAGATATTAGGTTTACCTAGTTGTCAAAGTGGGTATGATAGTGATATTTTTTATAACAGCATCTGAAAAGGCCTTTGTACAAAAGTCATCATAGCACTAGTTTCAATAGTGTATAGGAACGGTTGTACGATCTTTGACAAAATCATACCATCCAAATATTTCATGACAGAAGCCATGGGCCTTGCAGATGAAGCAGCCGGAGCTATGTAAAGCGTAGTGTAAATCAGGAAACGTGACATATACGTGAAATATAGTTTTCCACGTGGATTTGATTATTGTTCATACAATTGAAATATCTGAATAATTCAACTAGAACTTTGTGATGTGTGGGAGCTTGACGTGTTAAGACTAACTTAAATGCAATTGGCGTAAATACAATCTCAATAATAAATCTCGAGCCACTGCATTGCAACTTCTTGCTTCAGGTATGACAGTAATGGAATTTTCACTAATCCAACACTTCATAGATCGTCTTTCTACCACGGGGGTCAAATTACCCGTCATTACGTTTTTTGCTTAACTGTATAGTACAAAAATTAAAACGCTACTTATTATAGTTAACAAAAGTAGCATATTGATAATTTCTATTACCAACGTCAATATCAGACTATTATTTAATTGATTATCGCGCTTCTTTTACATACAAGTGTTTTTTGTCAATTATGCGAAAACATATTTTATACGTGAAATATTTTTATTCTTTTGTACCGTGTTTAACACCTCTTACGTTGATAATCATTACTGATTGAGTGCCATTATAAAACGATTTTTTTTACGCTCAACATTTTGTCCTCCTTTCATCAAGTTATAAAAAGAAATAATTTGCAGTAATTTTTTTGTAGGTAGTGAATATTGGCGTCCCGTGAATTGTGGTCACACACTTGTTTTTTTTTTTTTGCTTATATATGAAGCAAATGTAGTATCCGACGTGAATGAAAATCAGGAATATAAAAACGTTTAACCCTCTGGAATCCTACCAATTCCCTTTCCCAAACACATCTGTTACTTCCACACATAGCATGTTTGTGCAAAAACAGGCAGCCAGAACTGTATGCCGCACTTCTGGGATTTGAATTAACCCAGATATGCCCAATGTCCTATATATAGTCCACCTACTCAGTTGTTTACATAAAGAGTAGCAGACTATCGAGAACTGATAATTTGACTCATTTGGTTAGTTTTTGTTTCTATCTTACTGATGACAGTTCGTTTTGGTTAGTTTTCTCTACCATTTCTGCGAAATTAAATTACAAATTTATGCATTTTTCAAAATGTCGTAATTTCTCGGTACCTTTGCACGGTAAGTAAAAATGAGCTAACTCAAATATAAAAAATCAATATTTTTTGTCGAAGCTCGTATATTTCAAATATTCGTCCACTGTTATATACATAGAAACGTTTTGTTGGTGTTATAGTGAAGTTGTTGTATTAGCGTAAAATGTGGTGTCCTACATGTAGGACATTGGGCACATATTATACTACATAAACATTTTTTAGGGGATTTTCTCTATATGAAGCTTTGGCCATTTCGAGGATTATATTTAAAAAAGAACTCCTGCGATACTTTGCCCAATAGTTGTTGAAAGTTGATATGTATGTATATGCAAACAGTTTCCCTGCTCTCTTTCCCTCACCCCTCCCCTCTTCAAACCTTTCGGGTCAGCTTGTATTCCATTTATTATTCTTAATCTATATTTTGTAATTTCCGTCATTGTACGCTTTGTTGCTATATTATATATTATTAGTATTAAGTTCATATATTATTTATAAGTTTTCAAACGCTGTAAAATAACTTTTTTTGGTTGTGTGTTTGAAGTAAAATAAATAAATAAATAAATAAATAGTATAGATTTTGATACCATAGCACTATTCCCACCAACAAATGCAAATGCAGACGTGACCAACGAGGGTTTGACCGCTCAGACCATAATACTAGTCTTTACCGCACTGCCATAAGATATAAGAAATGGTGTTTATATGGCTGTTCAAAATGCCTGGCATAAACATAATGGTGGAAAAATTGGTCAATTATCTTTCTGAAGAAGCATTGCGACAACTTTGCTCACCCAAAATAAAAGGGGTAATGTCTATCAAAAAGGACGTTCTTCACAAAGTTCCATCGACAATTTATCGATGATCGAATGGATCATTTGGTAATTCCCCAAGGTAAACAAACCAGGTGCTGCGCTTGCCATCAAAAGGCAACAACAAGGTGCTAAAAATGTAATATAGGATTACATGTAAAATGTTTTGTTACATATCACAGGAAATAATTTTCATGATGTCATACCATGTGCCCAATGTCCTATATATAGGACGGCTCTAAAATCCAACTTTCAAAATACATTTTTTTTAAATCATTACCAATTCGTCTTTTTATTGTCATTTCAATGGGGAATAATACAAAATCGCCATAGAAAAGTTCCTGTACAACGAATGGGCATATCTGGGTTATTATTAGGCGGAATTTACAGCGACCAGTGTAACCGGGATACAATTTATTTTGGAGCTAGATTTGAGAAAAAAAAACTCGAAAAGAGGCAGAGTTGTAGGAAGAGCAAAATAATTTGCATGCGTTTCCACCATTTTACTCGAACTCTAGGGATATTACATCATTTACAGCAGACGATGGTACATACCGTGTTTGGTAGTTTTAGGTTCTTTCAACTTACATAAAATATAATTTAAAATTATACCCCGAAAAATGTTTATTTATGTCAAATTTTGAATCATACTCTGAATTTTAACAAGATGGTGGAAGAAAACTGTTTCCTTTAACTGGACAGAGGACTGTTAAAAGAATTTTTTCTATTTAAACTAGGCATTTTGGAGTATTCACACTTTGACAAGGAGTTTTGTATAACAACAGATGCTATTGGCTATGCCTGTGGCGCAGTTGTTAGTCAAGAACATGCAGGCAAGCAATTATCAATTGCTTATGCGTCAAGATCATTTATAATAGAAAAAGAATTAGGAGCAATTCACTGGGCTATATCTTACTTCAGACCTTACGTGTATGATAGACAATTTTTGATTAAAACAGAACATCGACCATTAACTTACCAATTCTCAATGAAAAACCCTTAATCAAAGTTAACCAGAGTTGGATTGGATTTGGAGGACTATGATTTTGAGTTGAATTATACAGCTGGAAAAGAGATTACGAATTAATATAAATAATCTTAAAAAAACGGCAGTTTTAAAAAAATGACGAGATCGGAAGCTAGGCAATCGACCAGTAGTAATACCAAGAAAGAAGAAAATAAAGTCACAATAAGGACCCTATGATATATGAAGCGCTTAATAGATCTGAAGTAGACGTTCAATCCACCGAAAATATATTTCAAAAAAAGGCTAGAAAATTTGTAGCACAGATACAAGCAACGTGATTGTTGAGGCGAAGATTGACTTAGGCCAATTCTTTTAAAGATTATTATACTCGAGTAGATACCAAAGTTCTCAAAAACTAAACCATCGCATTAACTCCGGGGGTTGTGCTTTTGACCATAAAAGCATAGAAATTCTTATGTTATTAGCTATTTACATATGTATATGCATGTACGAAAATTGACTTAGGTCAGATCCCCAATTCGGGGCGTGATCCATAGTATTTATGTGCAGAACTCCTTTCTGCATTGGCGCCCTACGGCCGCGCTTCAAAAAATAACCCTGGGCTACGCCATTCCAACTCCGGGTGGTTGCCCTGAACGGTGGAAACATGCCATTCTACGGGCGGGATCCATGGTATTGTTGTGCAGAACACCTTTCTGAATTGGCAATAAAGAAAACATAAAGGAATAAAAATACAGTGTACATGCATATACATATGTAAATAGCTAATAACATAAGAATATCTATGATTTTATGTGACTTTATTTTCTTCTTTCTTGGTATTACTACTGGTCGATTGCCTAGCTTCCGATCTCGTCATTTGTTTAAGACTGTCATTTTTTAAGATTATTTATATTAATTCGTAGTCTCTTTTCCAGTTATATAATTCAACTCAAAATCATATTCCACCAAATCCAGTCCAACTCTGGTTAACTTTGAGTCAGGGTCTTCATTGAGAATTGGTAAGTTAATGGTCGATGTTCTGTTTTAATCAAAAATTTTCTACCATATACGTAAGGTCTGAAGTAAGATATAGCCCATTGAATTGCTCCTAATTCTTTTTCTATTATAAATGATCTTGACGCATAAGCAATTGGTAATTGCTTGCCTGCATGTTCTTGACTAACAACTGCGCCACAGGCATAGCCAATAGCATCTGTTGTTATACAAAACTGCTTGTCAAAGTCTAAATACTCCAAAATATAAGGAATAGTTAATGCCTAGTTTAAATAGACAAAATTCTTTTGACAGTCCTCTGTCCAGTTAAAGGAAAAAGTTTTCTTACCCCATCGTGTTAAAATGCAGAGTATGATTCAAAATTTGACATAAATAAACATTTTTCGGGGTATAATTTTAAATTATATTTTATGCAAGTTGAAAATACCTCTTCATTTCAGTTTTCATAAGAACCTAAAACTACCAAATCATGCATATATAAAAATACTTGTGAGGGTTTAAGGCCTGCGAATGCTAAAGCAACCATTCTTTGAAATGAATTGGGGTCCACCTTCAAGCCTTTTAAAACGGTATGTACCATCGTCTGCTGTAAATGATATCTCTAGAGTTTGAGTAAAATGGTGGAAACGCATGAAAATTATTTTGTTCTTCCTACAAATCTGCCTCTTTTCGAGCTCTTTTTTTCTCGAATCTAGCTCAAAATAAATTTTATCCTGGCAACACTGGTCGCAGTAAATTCCGCCTATACATTAATTCAAATCCCAGAAGTAAGGCATACAGTTCTGGCTGCCTGTTTTTGCACAAACATGCTATGTGGGGAAGTAACAGATATGTTTGGGAAAGGGAATTGGTAGGATTCCAGAGCGAAACCCAAACGACCGAGTAGTATTGGATCTAGTCGAAGGGTTAAACGTTTTTATATTCCTGATTTTCATTTTCGTCGGATACTACATTTGCTTCATATATAAGCAAAAAAAAAACAAGTGTGTGACCACAATTCACGGGACGCCAATATTCACTACCTACAAAAAAATTCCCGCAAATTATTTCTTTTTATAACTTGATGAAAGGAGGACAAAAGTTTGAGCGTAAAAAAATCGTTTTGGCACTCAATCAGTAATGCCTATCAACGTAAGAGGTCTTAATCACGGTACTAAAGAATAAAAATATTTCACGAATAAAATATGTTTTCGAATAATTGACTAAAAACACTTGTATGTAAAGAAGTGCGATAATCAATTAAATAATAGTCTGATATTGACGTTTATTAATATACCATTTTTGTTAACCATAAGAAGTAGCGTTTTAATTTTTGTACTATACAGTTAAGCAAAAAACGTAATGACGGGTCATTTGACCCACGTGGTAGAAAGACGATCTATGAAGTGTTGGATTAGTGAAATTTCCATTACTGTCATACCTGAAGCAAGAAGTTGCAATGCAGTGGCTCGAGATTTATTATAGAGATATTATTTACGCCAATTGCATTTAAGTTAGTCTTAACACGTCAAGCTCCCACACATCACAAAGTTGTGAACATAAAATCCGCACGTAGGTATTTGTTCGCTTCTCGTTCTTCGCCTATTCTTAACGATGTTCGAAAAATTGGAAAGCGGTTTGGCGAGTAAAGTAGGTATCACAAATGAAAAGAAAGGGGAGAATACACAACAGTTTTTCGGGAGATGTTTCATCAGCCAATTTACAGTGAACGCTGAACAAAATGTAAGAAAATTTCACTTTTAATAATTAAAAACGACTAATACACATGAATATCGTATTGTTTTTGGATTTGTAGGGCGAAAAGTGTAAATAACACTGGATCACAAATTCCAACTTTTTTTCTGCACCAGAGACGCCATAGTGAAATTCCTATGTAAAATCACCTCCTAATTCCGAAAATCAAGGTTATTTTTACTTGAATGGTACCGTTTTTGAGATATTTACGATTTACCGTTATTTCAAAAAACAAAAAAGATGGCTCCACTTAATCGTGTATATCTCAAGAACAAACTGAGCTCTTCCAACACGGTTTAAAAAATTTGAAAGCTTATAAAATTTACTATAATCAGTACATACAACACTTTCTGCTAGGTCCTGCAGATTCAAACATATTGAACAATCATTACGGATTTTTTAAATTTTTTTGGTAATAATATAAAAAAATTTGTACTTTGCGAGGAAGCATCTCGAAAACTTTTTGTTTTTTTGCAGATATTTTTTCCCCCTTCTAAGCTCTGTTTTATTACAAAAAAAACAAGCTATCAGTGAACAAAATCGATGAACTAATACAAAGGTTATAAGCATTCAAGTAAATATATCCATTTAATACTTAAGTACCCTACAAATAATAGCATATGTACATATGGTTCTGTCTTAACTCTATGATCTTATTTTATAATTGAAAAGGTTATGTGTCTTGTTTTGACGCTTATTTAGATTGGGATCGGTTTCTCTTATGAGAAACCAACAGTAGTCGCCCATCATAGCAACATCCCAGAATCCTTGATACCGACTTTCAATCACTTGCATTTGCTGGTGAAACCTTACGCCATGCTCGTCACTTTCGTCGCCAAGATTTTGCGGGAAAAAATTTAAGTGGGAGTGTAAGAAATTAATTTTTAAAGACATATTTACTCCTGAAAGAAAATAAAAAAGTAAATTAGATAAATACATAAGTGACACATTAGTATATAATTTTCTTAGGCTGGATCTATATTTCAATTCAGAACAAATTTTTTGTTTATATTTTTCCCGTTCTTGTTTGTTCGGAACTGGACGATGAATTCAGATTTATGGCTATATATTCTCATGTAAATTTATGTAATATATAATTTATTATAATATGTTTTTTTATTTACCCATTTCCGCATAGTTTTTGATTAAATCCCTATCATCTCGTAGTTAGGACTTTTGTGTTTGCCTAAAAAACAAGTAACGACCTTTTCAAAAGAATCCCACGCTGCTGCCTCCACTGGTGACAATAGTTCTTTGAAATGGTTTTTGCATTATCTCATATGTTTCCTTCGTATTTACTGCATGCGCGATCGGGATAGATGGCTTTTGGTTGCCAATATGCAATAATACGGCCTTTAAACTTAATTTATTGCCGTCTATGAAAAATCGCCACTCTTTTGAATCATATGGTTCACCAAATTGTTTGAATAGACCAGCAATGTCTTTGCAGTAACAAACACTGTCCTCCTTCGTATAGTACTTGGAAAATTCTTCGTGACGAGTTCTATAATATGTTACCTTAACATCGGATGAAACAAATTTAAATTGTTGCATTCGAGAGGCGTGTAGTTCGTCCTTTTCCTTTGACAATTCCAAATCCCTTATCCAATCATTGAGTTGTGCTTGTGACAAAGAATTTCGTTCCTTTTCCGTTTGAAATTCAGTACAACATGATGCCGCGTAATCAGATACTACTGTTGACAATGAAACTGGAGCCGGAACTAAAGTTAAATTTGATTCTGGCAATGTCGCTTCTGTTGAAATTAGTTCTGGTACTGACACTGTAGATATGCTCGCATAGGTTACTTTTCTGGACTTTCCAACCCCAAGTACTTTTGTAGTACAAATATAGCAGTCCGTTGAATGGCAAGTTGATTCCCTCCACTGCATTGGTGTAGTAAATTTCACACGTGGCCTAAATAGATAGTTTCAGAAATTAGTCAGCTATGCATTAAAAGGGAACAAATTCCTAATTTTTACAACGTACCTTTTTGTTCCGGTTTCCGAAGAAATCAATTCGACTCGGCATGTGGTGCACACAGTGTTCGGTGTCCATGGTTTTTCATTGTTTTTAGGCTCAATTCCAAAACACTTATAGTAAAGGATTTGAAAACACACGTCTCATACTTTTAACAATAAATTGACCGCAGATGAAACAGAACATATCTGGATCATTCGTACACACACGGGTTATAAACTGCAATTATAAACTGAACAGTATCCGGCGAGCCTTGCAGATATTATGAAGGAACAAGGCGCATGTACTCTTATTTATACTTAGATCCAGTAAAAATTCAAGCCTACCTAAACAAAAAGGTTCCCTAGTTCTACAAAGAAAACACTACCTGCCTGAAAAATATGCTCTTGTTTAAAATGTGCCTAGGTTTGAGAAAACGACACTAACAGCTTTTTGTATCTAATAACTTTTCGAAAATCTACCTGCCAACTAACTGATATACGAATACTAACACATATGTACCAGTAGGGTACTTAAGCATTAAATGGATATATTTACTTGGAAGCTTATAACTTTTGTATTAGTTCATCCATTTTGTTCACTGATAGCTTATTTTTTTTGTAATAAAACAGTACACATTTTTTTATATTTTTACAAAAAAAATTTAAAACATCCGTAATGATTGTTCAAGATGTTTGAATCTGCAGGACCTAGCAAAAAGTGTTGTATGTACTGATTATAGTAAATTTTATAAGCTTTCAAATTTTTCAAACCGTTTTGGAAGAGCTCAGTTTGTTCTTGAGATATATACGATTAAGTGGAGCCATCTTTTTTGTTTTTTGAAATAACGGTAAATCGTAAATATCTCAAAAACGGTACCATTCAAGTAAAAATAACCTTGATTTTCGGAATTAGGAGGTGATTTTACATAGGAATTTCACTATGGCGTCTCTGGTGCATTTTGTCTGTAAACCAGTGTAATCAGATCCAAATTAATGTCGGGCTAGCCGTTCGCACCCGGAAAACTATATTTCACGTATATGTCACGTTTTCTGATTTACACTACGCTTTACATAGCTCCGGCTGCTTCATCTGGAAGGCCCATGGCTTCTATATAGTTGGATAGTATGATTTTGCCAAAGATCGTACAACCGTTCCTATACACTTTTAAAACTAGTGCTATGATGACTTTTGTACAAAGGCCTTTTCGGATGCTGTTTTAAAAAATATCACTAACATACCCACTTTGAGAACTAGGTAAACCTAATATCTTCTTAGCTTTTGTTTTATGGAGTGAAATCTACAATAACAATAATATCCCTTGGATGCTTACTTTCTGCTCATAACTAGATCTAAATAAATATCAGAAAATGCTACCGTGTGCTAGGGTCATTCGTTTACTTCAATGTCTTTATAATAGCAAATTCTTTGATGGATACTCTGTAAAATTTTCAAGTGACATAGTACTGGCATTTAATTACTTTTATATTTGTTTAAATAATCAAATTTCTATGATATTTTTGTTTGTATATCAAAAAATGTTAAACTCTAGATATTTCGGTTTAGTATTTAATAATATATTATTTGTAAATTAAAAAATTGATTTATTAATTTTTATTTTTTTCAAACTGATATAATGACTATTGTTAAAATTTTTGTTTTAATATTTAAATTTTATTTGAATATCTTAAATATTTTTTTTACTTTCTTCGAATATGGGTTGTATTATGTTAAGAACAACATTCCACACATTTAGGTAATTTAATAACTAGGCAAGTTATTTAATATAATAATATAATTATAACAATTATAATTGTTTATAAATAGATTTGCAGACAATTTGTTTTAGCTTATCACATATTAAGTTTTTGCATAAGTGAAGATTTTTAAATATTGAGTAGTTGCAGTAATGATTTGCAATGCAGAATTGGATATGAAAATATATGCATTAAATTCGTCTGGTTTATAATAAGTGTATTGATGAATCGTAGATATGGAGATGAGTGAAGATGCAGATATGTTGTTGATATGGGTCAATGGTAGGATCGTCACTTTAGTATTTAATAATACATTTTTATAATTACTTTTTTAATTTTTAAAATTTAATATTGAAATAATACAATTTTTAATTTTTTGATATACAACAAAAAAGTAGCATATAAATGTAATTATTAAAAAAAAGAACGTGTGGAACTCGTGGACTGCCGCGGTAAAGCGATTGCATATTATGAAGTTATGCCAGACACATTTAACATTAACATTAACATTAACATTAACAGTTAACAGTTAACATTAACACTAACATTAACATTAACATTAGCATTAACATTAACATTAACATTAACATTAACATTAACATTAACATTAACATTAACATTAACATTAACATTAACATTAACATTAACATTAACATTAACATTAACATTAACATTAACATTAACATCAACATTAACATTAACATTAACATTAACATTAACATTAACATTAACATTAACATTAACATTAACATTAACATTAACATTAACATTAACATTAACATTAACATTAACATTAACATTAACATTAACATTAACATTAACATTAACATTAACATTAACATTAACATTAACATTAACATTAACATTAACATTAACATTAACATTAACATTAACATTAACATTAACATTAACATTAACATTAACATTAACATTAACATTAACATTAACATTAACATTAACATTAACATTAACATTAACATTAACATTAACATTAACATTAACATTAACATTAACATTAACATTAACATTAACATTAACATTAACATTAACATTAACATTAACATTAACATTAACATTAACATTAACATTAACATTAACATTAACATTAACATTAACATTAACATTAACATTAACATTAACATTAACATTAACATTAACATTAACATTAACATTAACATTAACATTAACATTAACATTAACATTAACATTAACATTAACATTAACATTAACATTAACATTAACATTAACATTAACATTAACATTAACATTAACATTAACATTAACATTAACATTAACATTAACATTAACATTAACATTAACATTAACATTAACATTAACATTAACATTAACATTAACATTAACATTAACATTAACATTAACATTAACATTAACATTAACATTAACATTAACATTAACATTAACATTAACATTAACATTAACATTAACATTAACATTAACATTAACATTAACATTAACATTAACATTAACATTAACATTAACATTAACATTAACATTAACATTAACATTAACATTAACATTAACATTAACATTAACATTAACATTAACATTAACATTAACATTAACATTAACATTAACATTAACATTAACATTAACATTAACATTAACATTAACATTAACATTAACATTAACATTAACATTAACATTAACATTAACATTAACATTAACATTAACATTAACATTAACATTAACATTAACATTAACATTAACATTAACATTAACATTAACATTAACATTAACATTAACATTAACATTAACATTAACATTAACATTAACATTAACATTAACATTAACATTAACATTAACATTAACATTAACATTAACATTAACATTAACATTAACATTAACATTAACATTAACATTAACATTAACATTAACATTAACATTAACATTAACATTAACATTAACATTAACATTAACATTAACATTAACATTAACATTAACATTAACATTAACATTAACATTAACGGGTTGGCCAGAAAAAGATTATGAGACAAAATTCTGGATTCAAAATTCTGTTTTACAACATACTGTATGCCAAAATGCCGTTTTCAAAATTCTGTATACAAAAATTCTGTAAAGTCAAAATTCTGTTTTTCAAAATGCTGTATTGAAAAATCGGAAAAGCACATGGATATAAAAAATATAAAGTACCCACAGTAATAGGTTCTAAGGTCCTATCCATGTTTTTTATGTGCAGAACAGCTTTCCGCATTGGCATTCTTCAAGGCAATGGAATTGTTAAGAATTTAATTGTTTAATAACTTCTTTTCTACATACATATATTATAAAGTAAAATGTATTTAAATTACATATTTGTTTCTTAAAAATCAGAATATGAGCGCCTTATTTTCAACAATAAAAACAACCGGAATTTTTGTCCAAAATTATTTGGAAACCAGAATTTTACATTCCAGGATTATGACCCTTCATCATTCATCATCATCAGACATTTGTCACTATCCCATTATTAAATACTAAACCGAAATAACTAAAGTTTAACATTTTTTGATATACAAACAAAAGTATCATAGAAATTTAATTATTTAAACAAATATAAAAGTAATTAAATGCCACTACTATGTCACTTGAAAATTTTACAGAGTATCCAACTAAGAATTTGCTAGTATGAAGACATTGAAGTAATCGAATGACCGTAGCACACGGTAGCATTTTGTGATATTTAAGGCAATACAATGCATAATCAATCACATTTAGTTATGAGCAGAAAGTAAGCATCCAAGGGATATTATTGTTATTGTAGATTTCACTCCATAAAACAAAAGCTAAGAAGTTATTAGGTTTACCTAGTCCTCAAAGTGGGTATGATAGTGATATTTTTTATAACAGCATCTGAAACAGCCTTTGCACAAAAGTTACTTCATCATATCACTAGTTTCAATAGTGTATATGAACGGTTTACGATCTTTGGCAAAATCATACTATCCAACTATTTCATGACAGAGGTCATATAGAAGCCATGGGCCTTGCAGTGGAAGCAGCCGGAGCTATGTAAAGAGAAGTGTAAATCAGGAAACGTGACATATACGTGAAATATAGTTTTTTAACTTAAATGCAATAGGCGCAAATACAATCTCAATAATAAATCTTGAGCCACTGCATTGCAACTTCTTGCTTCAGGTATGACAGTAGTGGAATTTTCACTAATCCAACACTTCATAGATCGTTTTTCTACCACGCGGGTCAAATGACCCGTCATTACGTTTTTTGCTTAACTGTATAGTACAAAAATTAAAACGCTACTTATTATAGTTAACAAAAATAGTATATTGATAATTTCTATTACCAGCGTCAATATCAGACTATTATTTAATTGATTATCGCATTTCTTTTACATACAAGTATTTTTTGTCAATTATTCGAAAACATATTTTATACGTGAAATATTTTTAATCTTTAGTACCGTGTTTAACACCTCTTACGTTGATAAGCAAAACTAATTGAGTGCCATTATAAAACGATTTTTTTTACGCTCAACATTTTGTCCTCCTTTCATCAAGTTATAAAAAGGAATAATTTGTGGGAATATTTTTTTAGGTAGTGAATATTGGCGTCCTGTGAATTGTGGTCACACACTTGTTTTTTTTTTACTTATATATGAAGCAAATGTAGTATCCGACGTGAACGAAAATTAGGAATATAAAAACGTTTAACCCTTCGACTAGATCCAATACTACTCGGTCGTCTGGGTTTCGATCTGGAATCCTACCAATTCCCTTTCCCAAACATATCTGTTACTTCCACACATAGCATGTTTGTGCAAAAACAGGCAGCCAGAACTGTATGCCGTACTTCTGGGATTTGAATTAATGTATAGGCGGAATTTACTGCTACCAGTGTTGCCAGGATACAATTTATTTTGGAGCTAGATTCGAGAAAAAAATTAGCTCGAAAAGAGGCAGATTTGTAGGAAGAGCAAAATAATTTTCATGCGTTTCCACCATTTTACTCAAACTCTAGAGATATTGCATCATTTACAGCAGACGATGGCACATACCGTTTTAAAAGGCTTGAAGGTGGCCCCCAATTCATTTCAAAGATTGGTTGCTTTAGCAATCGCAGGCCTTAAACCCTCAGAAGTATTTTTATATATGCATGATTTGGTAGTTTTAGGTTCTTATGAAAACTGAAATGAAGAGGTATTTTCAACCTGCATAAAATATAATTTAAAATTATACCCCGAAAAATGTTTATTTATGTCATTTTTTGAATCATACTCTGAATTTTAACAAGATTGTGTAAGAAAACTGCTTCCTTTAACTGGAAAGAGGACTGGCATTAACTATTCCTTATATTTTGGAGTATTCACACTTTGACAAGGAGTTTTGTATAACAACAGATGAGGAGTTTTGTATAACAACAGATGCTATTGGCTATGCCTGTGGCGCAGTTGTTAGTCAAGAACATGCAGGCAAGCTATTATCAATTGCTAATGCGTCAAGATCATTTATAATAGAAAATGAATTAGGAGCAATTCACTGGGCTATATCTTACTTCAGACCTTACGTGTATGGTAAACAATTTTTGATTACAACAGAACATCGACCATTAACTTACCAATTCTCAATGAAAAACCCTGAATAAAAGTTAACCAGAGTTGGACTGGATTTGGAGGAATATGATTTTGAGTTGAATTATATAGCTGGAAAAGAGATTACGAATTAAGATAAATAATCTTAAAAAATGACAGTTTTAAAAAAATGACGAGATCGGAAGCTAGGCAATCGACCAGTAGTAATACCAAGAAAGAAGAAAATAAAGTCACAATAAGGACCCTATGATATATGAAGCGCTTAATAAATATGAAGTAGAAGTCGTTTTCAATCCACCGAAAATATATTTAAAAAAAATTCTAGAAAATTTGTAGCACAGATACAAGCAACGTGATTGTTGAGGCGAAGATTGACTTAGGCCAATTCTTTAAAAGGCTTATGACAGAGCCTGTCAATTTAGGACTTGTGAAAATACAGGTTTCCTTAGAATACAAATTGTTTAAAGATTATTATACTCGAGTAGATACCAAAGTTCTCAAAAACTAAACCATTGCATTAACTCCGGGGGTTGTGCATTTGACCATAAAATCATAGAAATTCTTATGTTATTAGCTATTTACATATGTATATGCATGTACACTGTATTTTCGTTCCTTTATGTCATCTTTATTGCCAATTCAGAAAGGTGTTCTGCACAAAAATACCATGGATGCCGCCCCGAATTGGGGATCTGACCTAAGTCAATGTTCGGCTTTTTGTTGATAACTTTTCACTAAAAACCAAAAAATTGATACCGAGGTCAAAACGGCGGCGAGGAGCTGGTAAGGCGTATGCACGAGCTTCTGTGCAGAATATGGTCGGATGAATGCATGCCCGAAGATTGGAATCTAAGTGTTCTGTGCCCAATCCACAAGAAAGGTGATCCTGCAAACTGCACCAACTACCGCGGAATCAGCCTTTTGAATATCGCATATAAGGTCTTGGCAAGCGTATTGTGCGAATGATTGATGCCTGACGTGAACAGACTGATTGGACCTTATCAGTGTGGCTTCAGACCTGGAAAATCGACCATCGACCAGATTTTTACAATACGTCAAATCCTGGAGAAAACCCGTGAGAAAAGAATCGACACACACCACCTCTTTGTTGATTTTAAAGCCGCTTTCGATAGCTCGAAAAGGAGCTGCCTATATGCCGCTATGTCTGAATTTGGTTTCCCCGCAAAACTTATACGGCTTTGAAAAATGACATTGAGCAACACCACCAGCTCAGTCAGAATTGGGAAGGACCTCTCCGAGCCGTTTGAAACTAAACGAGGTTTCAGACAAGGTGACCCCCTATCGTGCGATTTGTTTAATTTGATGTTGGAGAAAATAATACAATCTGCAGAACTCAACCGCGCTGGAACAATATTTTATAAAAGCGTGCAACTGTTAGCATATGCTGACGACATTGACATTATCGGCCTTAACAACCGTGCCGTAACCTCTGCGTACTCCAAACTAGAAAAAGAAGCGGAAAAAATGGGTTTGGTGGTGAAAGAAGGGAAAACGAAGTACATGCTGTCATCAAGCAAAGAGTCAGCGCATTCGCGATTTGGCACCCACGCCACTGCTGGCACCAAAAAGTTCGAAATAGTGAAGGACTTCGTTTACCTTGGATCCAGCATAAACTCCAACAATAATGCCAGCCTAGAAATCCAACGAAGAATTGCTCTTGCAAATAAATGCTACTTTGGACTGAGTAGGCAACTGAAAAGTAAATTCCTCTCTCGACGCACGAAAATCACACTCTACAAGTCACTTATCGCTCCCGTCCTGCTATATGGTGCAGAGGCGAGGACACTAACAACATCTGACGAGGCTGCATTGGGAGTATTCGAGAGAAAAGTTCTGCAAAAGATTTATGGGCCTCTACGCGTTGGCGACGGCGAGTACCGAAGAAGATTTAATGATGAGTTGTATGAGCTTTACGCAGACGTCGACATAGTACAGCGCATTAAAACACAGCGGCTTCGCTGGCTAGGCCACGTCGTGCGAATGAACGAAGACGCTCCAGCCCAGAAGGCGGTTAGATGGCCATTTAAAGAAGAAGATATGCATGTACACTGTATTTTCATTCCTTTATGTTATCTTTATTGCCAATTCAGAAAGGTGTTCTGCACAAAAATACCATGTATGCCGCCCGAATTGGGGATCTGACCTAAGTCAACGTTCGGCTTTTTGTTGGTAACTTTTCACTAAAAACAAAAAAAATTAAATTACGACTTCGGATCATTGATACCGAGGTCAAAACGCGTATTTTGACACCCCTATTAGCGCATTCATATCACTCAAAAACGCATAATAGCAATAAAAATCACACTTGTGTTAACAAAAATGTTAATGTTAATGTTAATGTTAATGTTAATGTTAATGTTAATGTTAATGTTAATGTTAATGTTAATGTTAATGTTAATGTTAATGTTAATGTTAATGTTAATGTTAATGTTAATGTTAATGTTAATGTTAATGTTAATGTTAATGTTAATGTTAATGTTAATGTTAATGTTAATGTTAATGTTAATGTTAATGTTAATGTTAATGTTAATGTTAATGTTAATGTTAATGTTAATGTTAATGTTAATGTTAATGTTAATGTTAATGTTAATGTTAATGTTAATGTTAATGTTAATGTTAATGTTAATGTTAATGTTAATGTTAATGTTAATGTTAATGTTAATGTTAATGTTAATGTTAATGTTAATGTTAATGTTAATGTTAATGTTAATGTTAATGTTAATGTTAATGTTAATGTTAATGTTAATGTTAATGTTAATGTTAATGTTAATGTTAATGTTAATGTTAATGTTAATGTTAATGTTAATGTTAATGTTAATGTTAATGTTAATGTTAATGTTAATGTTAATGTTAATGTTAATGTTAATGTTAATGTTAATGTTAATGTTAATGTTAATGTTAATGTTAATGTTAATGTTAATGTTAATGTTAATGTTAATGTTAATGTTAATGTTAATGTTAATGTTAATGTTAATGTTAATGTTAATGTTAATGTTAATGTTAATGTTAATGTTAATGTTAATGTTAATGTTAATGTTAATGTTAATGTTAATGTTAATGTTAATGTTAATGTTTATGTTAATGTTAATGTTAATGTTTATGTTAATGTTAATGTTAATGTTAATGTTAATGTTAATGTTAATGTTAATGTTAATGTTAATGTTAATGTTAATGTTAATGTTAATGTTAATGTTAATGTTAATGTTAATGTTAATGTTAATGTTAATGTTAATGTTAATGTTAATGTTAATGTTAATGTTAATGTTAATGTTAATGTTAATGTTAATGTTAATGTTAATGTTAATGTTAATGTTAATGTTAATGTTAATGTTAATGTTAATGTTAATGTTAATGTTAATGTTAATGTTAATGTTAATGTTAATGTTAATGTTAATGTTAATGTTAATGTTAATGTTAATGTTAATGTTAATGTTAATGTTAATGTTAATGTTAATGTTAATGTTAATGTTAATGTTAATGTTAATGTTAATGTTAATGTTAATGTTAATGTTAATGTTAATGTTAATGTTAATGTTAATGTTAATGTTAATGTTAATGTTAATGTTAATGTTAATGTTAATGTTAATGTTAATGTTAATGTTAATGTTAATGTTAATGTTAATGTTAATGTTAATGTTAATGTTAATGTTAATGTTAATGTTAATGTTAATGTTAATGTTAATGTTAATGTTAATGTTAATGTTAATGTTAATGTTAATGTTAATGTTAATGTTAATGTTAATGTTAATGTTAATGTTAATGTTAATGTTAATGTTAATGTGTCTGGCATAACTTCATAATATTTGTTGAGGGGGAGACGACGAGTGAAACGCCGGTATAACTCACGAACAGCGCGGATATCGAAAATGAAGAAAATACAGCGATTAAAGATTAAATAATAAAGATGGATGTAGGTTTATTCAAATGGCTTGTATACAAAGGAGTATAGGTCTATATGTTTTGATGTAAAGATATAGGCTTGATAAATAAATAGTTTACCTTGCAAAAGATTGGTGATCCGCTGGAAACGCTCTAGCTTGCTGCTGTCCAAAGACTGACTTTCCAGCCGATCATCAAGTTGCGCTTAACTTAGAATGGAAATGTCCACCGGTGAATTTTCCGGCACAGTGTCGCTTTGGCTTCAACATTGCCGCCAGCCTTGCAGTACTGAGGGATTGCAACATCCGTTGACAAGTTGTGATTTAGAAATTCAATTTCAATTCTTAAAACTAGAACTTAAAAAATAGGCCTGTAAAATTCAATATTAGGTTGAGCTTTATTGGTTTTGTGATTCATAATTCCACTCAATAAAAAAGGTCTTAAAGCTAACGCCACAGTAGGGTGGCCGCGAACCGCCGATGATGAACCCTGACTCAGTAAGGACTTGCTGTGCGTTAAAGGGCACATGGGCCAGAAATGACCCAACCGAACATCGTATTCTGGGCAGTAGGATACCCAGGATACGCTATTATCGCGCTACGGCCGAGGAGGTGTGAAAACGTGGATCAGCTAATTGAAGGTTGAAAAATTTCTCTTTGATGGCTGAGCTAAGATGGCTAGCAGGGGTTTTCAACCCGAACTCTGTAGTAACCCGAGCCACAAACGAGTGCCGAATGTGCGAGTCATTGCCAGAGCTCACGTTGAGTACACACATCTCTAGGTTGGCCACCGGGAGAGTGTGAAGGCGAAGACGATCCACCAGCGACTCACATATTTTACTCGTCTGCGAGGAAGGATCTAAAAGAGCTCGAGTCTTCAGCCTCCGCTGCCCGACGTTTAAATATACCGTGACGGTTGGCAGCACGGTTACGGTTCCAGACAGTTGCGTCAAAAGAGGAGGCAACTGACGACGAGGACAGAGGCGACTGTTCGAGTGTAGCAGAGTGTGGTGTGCTTCATTGCAATATCCGCAGTTTCCGTGGCTGCGGCATTGTTTAGCTACATGTGAATGTGCTAGACAGCGTGAGCAATATCGCTTTAGCAACACAAGACGTAAGCGCCCTTCGTAATTGGCGTCGCGGAATCGTTTACAATATCGGAGGGGGTGCGTGCGATGGCACACTCTGCACTTCGCGATTCCTTTTGGTGACGACGATGTGCGTTTCGAGGAGGGTTTATTCGGTGGTGTCGGCGATGGTAAGCGAGATCCGCGACTCGAGCGGGTTTTCGATGCGCTGACCGGGACTAGTTCCATGATGTTTATTCTAAAATGGAGAAACGAAACGTATACATAAAGGAGTTAGTTAGGTAGGACCACTAACTTGACGATGGGGCGCGTTATCAATCCCTTTTGGGTACGAATATTGGCATCGCGAATTCTTTTATCACTGCCGTGATAGACCTTAGCCACCCTGCCCAAGCGCCATTCATTCGGGGGTAGATTTTCATGACGGACGACTACCAGGTCGTCGACTTCGATGTCTTTCTTTGGATATTTCTATTTATGACGTTTGTGTAATTCCTTCCACCGCAAGGAGTGCTGTTGGCTCAGAGCTTTCAACTTTTGCCAGCGATTGATTAACGACGTAGGGCTGGCGTCGATTGAGGGCTCCGCCGGTGAGAGAATTGGGCCTCCATTAAGGAAGTGGCCAGGGGTTAGCGCTGCGCAGTTGGATACTTCGTTGGAGTTTGGAGGAAGTGGTCGCGAGTTGAGGCAGGCTTCGATGCGACACAGCAGCGTTTGAAACTCTTCGAAAGTGAATTTTTGAGACGAGGCGACTCGACGAAAATTAAATTTAAAACTTTTTACCCCGGCCTCCCATAAACCACCCATGTGGTGAGCCCCTGCCGGAATGAAGTACCACGAGACTTCTTGATGACCCGGGAGATTGCACACAGACTCCTTAGATGCGAGGACGAATTTGGTGAAGTTTTTTTTGAGACTAGCCGATGCGCCTACAAAGTTTGTGCCGTTGTCCGAAAAGATATTTTGTGGACAACTGCGTCGAGCAGTAAACCGGGAAAATGCGCTAAGAGTTGACAGATCGCTAACGGCTTCTAAATGGATTGCCTTTGTCGAAAAGCATACAAAAATGCAAACATATCCTTTAGTTACCTTATACGATCGTCCGAAAAGGTTTTAATATCGAAAGGGCCTGCAAAATCGATCCCCGTGTTTTGAAATGGTCGAGTGAGGATTGTCCGTTCTTCTGGAAGGGCAGACACAATTTGACATTGGTCCCTTTGTTTATGCAGAACGCAAGCCTTGCAATTATGAATCACTGTCTTTATTAGATTCTTAGCCTTTGGAATCCAGTACTGCTGCAGAAGCAATCGTAGCATCATTTGATTTCCGCCATGGAGAGAACTGCGATGTATCGTTTGAACTAAAAGTTTGGAAAACGAACAACTGTACGGAAGCAGAATCGGGTGTTTTTCATTGTATGAAAGAATCAGAGAGTTTGCCAGTCGTCCATTGGCTCGAATTACACCATGGCTATCAAGAAACGGATTCAACGACGGGATCTTGCTTTTGGGATGAATCGACATTTTGGAGGTGAGCTTTTGGTGTTCTTCAGGGAAATGATTCATCTGTGCCAGACTAATCAGCCGAGTGCGGATTTTCGTAATCTCTTCTCCCGAGATGGCAAGTGAGGGATACGAATGGAACGATTTCTTGTGCTTGTTGGTACGACTAAAGAACCTGAAGATATATGCAAGAACTCGAAAGGCTCTTGGCAAGGACGAATATCTTTCTAGAGGGTCTTCGTAGTTACAGATTCGCGATGTATGGGCAGTTTTAGCTTTGGCTTCTAGGGTGACGTCTTCCGGATGATGATCTTGAGATGGCCATTCTCCTGCTTCCTTGACTAGCCACGACGGTCCGAACCACCACAACCTGCTCGATTGCAGGTCCTGGGGATAGGTTCCTCGGCTACCTAGATCTGCAGGATTATCCTTTGAAACCACGTGGTTCCACTGTCTAACACCTACCAATTCTTGAATCTTTGCCACTCGATTAGCGACAAAGGTGGTCCAGGTGCTAGGTCGTTTGTTGAGCCACGCCAAAACGATGGTTGAATCTATCCAGCAGGTGACATTTTCCACTTTGAAGGGTAATTCGCTTAAAAGGGACTTGAGAATATCGACGACAAGAACGGCACCACATAATTCTAACCGGGGAAGGGAGATAGTTTTGATGGGTGCGACCTTAGTTTTTGCTAACAAGATATGCGATGAAGTGGTGTCGTAGTTTTCTACTCTTTAGTAAATCACCCCCGCGTATGCCTTTTCCGAGGCGTCGCAAAAGGCATGAATCTGGTAAGGCGTCTGATCAGAATATTTTATCCACCGCGGAATTTGGATATTTTCGACATGACTATAGTTTTCTAAAAAGGCTTTCCATTGAGATAGAGTATGAGGTGCTAGCTGTTGGTCCGTACCGTATGACCATATTTGTTGCATGATTATTTTTGCTAAAACTACCACTGGTGCTAGCCACCCAGCCGGGTCATCGAAAGTGTTTCCCTTTTGGTAAAAGTACCTTTAAACATCGGGTTCTGAATGTTGTAGAAAAACTTATCGGATTTCAGTTTCCATCTTCTTCCTAAAGCCTTGGCGGTGCTTGTCTCTTCTAACTCCAGGAAATCCCTATCGAGTAAGTGTCCGCTAATATTTCCCTCGAATTAGATGACCATTTTCGCAAAGCAAAACCTGCGCTACCTAATGCTGCGACGAGCTCATTAAGGGCTTTCAGAGCTGTGGGTAAAAAGAATCCCTTGATACGGTCCTTGTGCAGGATTTACTAAAATTTGCCGAACTCCAGGTATTCCTTTACGACGATGTCGTACTACTCCTTTAATGGCTGGTCTTTCAGTAGCCTGGATTCATTGCGATAAAATTGTTGAAGAGCAATGGGTTGCGATACTCCTAGCTTCAAATCCGTAGGATAAAAACTCTTGAACGGCAATGACACCATGTATCTTCCTTCCGAATTTCGTGTGGTAGTCTTCGAATAAAGCTCCTCACAAAACGATTCCTCTGCAGGTTGAATATTTCTTCTGGGAATTTCCTCTAGTTCCCAGAATTTGCGAAGTTGGATATCTAACGAGATATCCTCTCCCCTCGAGACTTTTGTAACAAAGCAAGAGACGTGTGCAGTGGACGATGCTCCAGTGATGATCCACCCGGACACGGTCTCTTGGGACAGGAAATTGTTATGCAGACTACGCTTTACCCCGTCTAACATAACTTTGGGGTACAGGTCCCCACCTATCAAAACATCTATCGGACCACTTTTAAGGAAGTTCGAATCTGCTAAAGGTACTTTAGGCAGTTGATCTAATATTGATTCATCTATAGTGGAAGAGGGTAAGTTACTTGTGATTGTGGGTAAAACAAACGCATTAGCTTCTATGAAAAGATTCGGGTCACGGGGTGAGCCCAAAACGAACGAGCAACTTTTTGAAGTGTTGTTGCAAACTTTTTGATTTAGTCCTGATATAACCGCGTTAGCTTTTGTGGAAGGTAGCTTCAGAAGTTTGCGAAGTCGCTCCAAAATGAACGACGCTTCTGCAGCTGAGTCAATCAACGCCCGAGCGACGTACGTTGACCCCAAGTAACAAATATTAAAAAGCGCGGTTCCAAGAAGTGCGGAGGATGAATATGACGATTTAAAATTTTCTCCCTCTAACGGCGGACTACCATTCGACAAAGTGGACTGTATGTTGGTGTGAAATGCTTGTGAAGCCGTTGTGGCTGTTGAGCCTTTGGGCGTTTGATCATTAGAAGGTACTCGATGAAGTAGAGTGTGATGCCTACTTTTGCATTTTAAGCACGAAAATTGATTGGTACAGTTTCTAATTGTGTGACCTTTCATGAGACAATTTAGACAGCAGTTGTATTTTTTAACTAAAGCGAACCAGTCGTTTATGGAAAGAGCTAGAAATTTGGTACATAGGCGTAGGGGGTGTTGTTGTTTTGGACACAAGATGCAGTTCGACGGCGATATATTTGTTGCAAGCGCCACTTTCTTTTGACCCGTTGGGTTTTGCGGCTGATTTCCCGACGCCACCGATGTAGAACATTGCACATCTCCAATCGATTCAAGGGTTATAAACCGTTGGGTGAGGTATGAATCCATTTGCTTCCAGCTTGGTAAAGCTGCTTTGTCCACTACCGATTTTTCCCATAAACTCAGCGTCGTTTCTGGAAGGCGATTTGAACACAGGAAAATTAAAATTGGGTCCCAATTTTCCACCTTTACCTCATGCATCTCCAAGGCTGTGAGGCAGCCGTTGATGTTTCGCTGCATCTCTTTCAATGCCGTCGCACTTTCGGTCCGAATGATTGGAAGTGAAAATAAGACCTTCAAATTGCTGTTGACTAGAACTTGCTTGTTCTCATATGCCGCTTTCAAGTTTGCCCATGCCATCCCGAAGCCCAGATTGGTTAGTGGGGCCTTTGCGGCGATTTCCTTAGTTTCGCCACTTGTTTTTTGAAGCAAATGGTACAATTTTTCGACGTCGCTTAGGCGCGAATTATTGATATAAATCGCTGTGAAAAGGTCCCTAAAGGATGGCCACGAAACATAATCCCCGTGGAATATTTCCGTATCACAAGGAGGTAAGCGTAGGCTATTCGACGAGGTGGCTGCTGGGGCAGGGGGGTTTTGTGGAGGTGCAGCGGCTGCTTCGGCCTGCTGAAGGTATACACTGATGCGCGATAAGCAAGACAAGTAATCCTTCAGGGTTGTTGATTGCTTGGCTTTTACCGCTTCTACTTCCTTCTTATCTTCTAATGTGCGCAAACACTCCTCGTAAGCTGTTTTCGCTTTCGACCAAGAACCGATTAATTCTGTCTTAAGGACTTCTAAACCGAATTTATTTTGCTCTTTTAGCATACTATCGACGAATTCCGCATTGTATGCGACGACCTCATACGAGCATCGAGTATAAAAACTTAACGCCATGTTTTGACAAAATTATGATTTGCTTTCAAACGACGAAAAAAAATCAGAGACAAACCTATACAAATTTTGAAGTAGCCAAAAAGGATGATATGCGCCCCGATTTAATAAAAATATAATGGAATTTTACAACTTCATTGTAGCGATAAAGACTGGAAAAAAAATGTGTTCACAGTTCGTGTACACCAACAATGCGTATATTGAAAACTTTAAAGTTAGGAATTTATTATATGTAAATATATACAAAATTTTTTGCAATGACCTGTAAATTTTTGCAGCGAACCACTGTGCAGAGAGCCCACCAGCGGTCCCCAACCATTGCCAGCCTTTTGGCTTCAGCAATATGCAATAGCTTTACCGCGGCAGTCCACGAGTTCCACACGTCCTTTTTTTTAATAATTACATTTATATGATACTTTTTTGTTGTATATCAAAAAATTAAACATTATATTATTTCAGTATTCAATTTTAAAAATTAAAAAAGTAATTTTTAACATACTAAAAAAATTTATTATTAAATCCTAAATGACGATCCTACCATTAAACCATATCAACTATCTGCATCTTTACTCATCTCCATATCTAAGATTCATCAATACACTTATTATAAACCAGACGAATTTAATGCATATATTATCATTACTGCAAATACTCAATATTTAAAAATCTTCACATATGCAAAAACTTAGTATGTGATAAGCTAAAACAAATTTTCTGCAAAACTATTTTATAAACAATTATTATATTAAATGACTTGCACTAGTTTACTAAACATTTAATATGCAAAATATTTATTAAATAACCTAAATGTGTGGAATGTTGTTCTTAGCATAATACAACCCATATTCGAAGAAAGTAAAAAAAATATTTAAGATATTCAAATTAAATTGAAATATTAAAACAAAAATTTTAACAGTAGTCATTATATCAGTTTAAAAAAAATAAAACTTAAAAAACTAATTTTTTAATTTACAAATAATATATTATTAAATACTAAACCGAAATAACTAAAGTTTAACATTTTTTGATATACAAACAAAAGTATCATAGAAATTTAATTATTTAAACATATATAAAAGTAATTAAATGCCACTACTATGTCACTTGAAAATTTTACAGAGTATCCAACTAAGAATTTGCTAGTATAAAGACATTGAAGTAAACGAATGACCGTAGCTCACGGTAGCATTTTGTGATTAAGACAACACAATTATTGTTATTGTAGATTTCAAACGCGGGAAGTGCAATGATGAGCCCGTCACTCTATAAAACAAAAGCTAAGAAGATATTAGGTTTACCTAGTTGTCAAAGTGGGTATGATAGTGATATTTTTTATAACAGCATCTGAAAAGGCCTTCGTACAAAAGTTACTTCATCATAGCACTAGTTTCATTAGTGTATAAAACGGTTGTACGATCTTTGGCAAAATCATACTATCCTACTATTTCATGACAGAGGTCATATAGAAGCCATGGGCCTTGCAGTGGAAGCAGCCGGAGCTTTGTAAAGCGTCAATATCAGACTATTTTTTAATTGATTATCGCACTTCTTTTACATACAAGTGTTTTTTGTCAATTATTCGAAAACATATTTTATACGTGAAATATTTTTAATCTTTAGTACCGTGTTTAACACCTCTTAAGTTGATAAGCAAAACTTATTGAGTGCCATTATAAAACGATTTTTTTACGCTCAATGTTAATGTTAATGTTAATGTTAATGTTAATGTTAATGTTAATGTTAATGTTAATGTTAATGTTAATGTTAATGTTAATGTTAATGTTAATGTTAATGTTAATGTTAATGTTAATGTTAATGTTAATGTTAATGTTAATGTTAATGTTAATGTTAATGTTAATGTTAATGTTAATGTTAATGTTAATGTTAATGTTAATGTTAATGTTAATGTTAATGTTAATGTTAATGTTAATGTTAATGTTAATGTTAATGTTAATGTTAATGTTAATGTTAATGTTAATGTTAATGTTAATGTTAATGTTAATGTTAATGTTAATGTTAATGTTAATGTTAATGTTAATGTTAATGTTAATGTTAATGTTAATGTTAATGTTAATGTTAATGTTAATGTTAATGTTAATGTTAATGTTAATGTTAATGTTAATGTTAATGTTAATGTTAATGTTAATGTTAATGTTAATGTTAATGTTAATGTTAATGTTAATGTTAATGTTAGTTAATGTTAATTTTAATGTTAATGTGTCTGGCATAACTTCATAATATGCAATAGCTTTACCGCGGCAGTCCACGAGTTCCACACGTCCTTTTTTTTAATAATTACATTTATATGATACTTTTTTGTTGTATATCAAAAAATTAAAAATTGTATTTAATAATAATAATAATAAGCCCAACGGATTACCCACCATCCCGCCCAACCGACACGAGGGGCGCATCCGCATAACGCGCGGATCAAATTTGCCGAGTGTTTGAAAGGCGGAGGTTTGTTAAGCGTCGAGACCTCAAACTGTTCAGCTACAGAAAAACTTCATCAGCCGAATAAGGTGCATACATAAGAGATTAAAATACATAAACATAAACAAAATAATTAGTTGAGAGAGGAAAGAACAGATTTTTTTATTATAAAAAGCGAGTCCGAAGTATCAAAATTACAAGAGTGAGAGTTATATTTTTCACATAAACACTGAAAAGGTTCGTGCAATTGAAAATTGGTTCTACATTGCTTCAATAAAATAGGTTTGAAATGTCTTGAAGCTCGGGAGGGAATATTAAATTTAACTTCATTTAAAAGAAATGGACTTGAAATGTGTCCGTTTATTAATTTTACCATAAAAATTACACCAAGCATTTCCCTACGACTAGAAAGAGTTGGGAGATCGATAAGTTTTAACCGACTAGTATAAGGTGGAAGACTGTACATCCCATTGTAGGTTTCTCAAGGCAAAAAGTAGGAACTGTTTTTGAATTGATTCTAGCTTGTCTATATTAACTTGATAACGCGGACCCAACACAATCGAGCCATACTCCAATATCGGTCTAACCAAGGTAGTAAAAAGAGTTTTAGTAACATATGGGTCACTAAATTCTTTTGACCACCTTTTCACAAAAGCTAAAACACCTCTAGCCTTATTGACTGTTGCCTCAATATGCGGACTGAAGCTAAGTTTGCAGTTCATCGTTACGCCTAAGTCAACAAAAACATTAACATTTTCAATACTGTGATTATTAATTGCATAAGAAGCTGGCTGTATACCTCTACGTGAAAAACACATAAATTTACATTTCTTTAAGTTTAGCGGCATATAGTTTACATTGCACCACGTAACTAAGTACTCTAAATCCATTTGAAGCAAAGACTGATCTTCCGCGGACGCATATGACTTAAATAGTTTTACATCGTCAGCATACATCAAGATATTTGAATACTTTATTGTTGTACAGATATCATTTATGAAAATCAAACCGGGCCAAGATGGCTGCCCTGAGGAACACCAGAGGATACATCGATAATGTTAGAAACGGAATCTTTAAAAATTACTCTTTGAGTTCTTTCAGAGAGATAGGAGGAGATCCATCGGGTGAGGCCCGGTTGGAAACCAACCAGATCGAGCTTGTGAATTAGTAGAGAGTGGCAAACTTTGTCAAATGCTTTACTAAAATCTGTGTAAATGACGTCGGTGTTGAGATTATCTCTAAATCCATTCGACACGTGGGTTGTGAATTCAAGTAAGTTGGTTGTTGTTGATTTACCCTTGCAAAATCCATGCTGGGAGCTAGCAATTAATGTTGAGATTGAAAAGGTTAGGCACTTAGTAACAATAGCTTCGAATAATTTGGGAATAGCCGAGAGTTTTGCAATACCACGATAGTTTTCTATCGATGACCTACTGCCATTTTTATAAAGAGGTATAAGGAAAGACTCTTTCCATGAAGCCGGGAAAACGCCACACTGTAAAGAAAGATTAAACAGTTCGGTCAACGGCTGGTATATGTGTTCAGCAGACTTTTTAAGAAAGCATGTCGGTATTAAATCAGGACCAGGAAATGATTCCTTCAAGCTCTTGAGATGTAATAAAACATCTTCCGAGTTTAAATTAGGAACATGGATTGAATGACTTGAATGCGGTTGATATGGATAGTTGCTAGGTGGTGAATTGATTGCAATAGAATAATTAGACTTAAAGAATTGAGCAAATAAATTGGCTATCTCTAGGTTGTTGCTGGAGATGCCATCCCTGAATTTCATGGTTGAAGGGAACCATTTTACTTGGCGTTTAGAGTTTACAAAACCATAAAATGATTTAGGGTTGCAAAAAATTTGCTTTTTCATTTTGCAAATATAATCTCTATAACACTTTTTATTTAGTTCTAAATATCTATGACGTATAATAGAATACTGTATATAATCTGAATGTAAACCCGTTTTCTTGTACATTTTGAAAAGACGCGACTTTTTATTTTTTAATGCTTTTAGCTCTTTAGTAAACCAGGCCTGAGCTGGCTCATCATAAACGCAGATTCGCTTAGGTACATACTTTTCGAAAAGATTATAAATAGTATTATTAAAATGTAAAACGCAAAGCTCAACATCCTCACTGTACCGAGGCCAGATTATCTTAGATAGTTCTTCATTTAACTTTTTAAAATTGGCTTTCGCAATTATTTCAGTATTCAATGTTAAAAATTAAAAAAGTAATTTTTAAAATATCTTTACTTATCTCTATATCTACGATTCATCAATACACTTATTATAAACCAGACGAATTTAATGCATATATTTTCATATCCAATTCTGCATTGCAAATCATTACTGCAAATACTCAATATTTAAAAATCTTCACTTATGCAAAAACTTAGTATGTGATAAGCTAAAACAAATTTTCTGCAAAGTTATTTATAAACAATTATTATATTAAATAACTTGCACTGGTTTACTAAACATTTAATATGCAAAATATTTATTAAATCACCTAAATGTGTGGAATGTTGTTCTTAGCATAATACAACCCATATTCGAAGAAAGTAAAAAAAATATTTAAGATATTCAAATTAAATTGAAATATTAAAACAAAAATTTTAACAATAGTTAATATATCAGTTTAAAAAAAATAAAAATTAATAAACTAATTTTTTAATTTACAAATAATATATTATTAAATACTAAACCGAAATAACTAAAATTTAACATTTTTTGATATACAAACAAAAGTATCATAGAAATTTAATTATTTAAACAAATATAAAAGTAATTAAATGCCGCTACTATGTCACTTGAAAATTTTACAGAGTATCCAACTAAGAATTTGCTAGTATAAAGACATTGAAGTAAACGAATAACCGTAGCACACGGTAGCATTTTGTGATATTTAAGGCAATACAATGCATATTCAATCAGATTTATAAAACAAAAGCTAAGAAGATATTAGGTTTACCTAGTTCTCAAAGTAGGTATGATAGTGATATTTTTTATAACAGCATCTGAAAAGGCCTTTGTACAAAAGTTACTTCATCATAGCACTAGTTTCAATAGTGTATAAGAACGGTTCTACTATTTTTGGCAAAATCATACTATCCAACTATTTCATGACAGAGGTCATATAGAAGCCATGGGCCTTACAGATGAAGCAGCCGGAGCTATGTAAAGCGTAGTGTAAACCAGGAAACATGATATACGTGAAATATAGTTTTCCACGTGCGAACGGCTAGCCCGACATTAATTTGGATCTGATTATTGTTCAAACATTTGAAATATCTGAATAATTCAACTAGGACTTTGTGATGTGTGGGAGCTTAACGTGTTAAGACTAACTTAAATGCAATTGGCGCAAATACAATCTGCATTGCAACTTCTTGCTTCAGGTTTGACAGTAATGGAATTTTCGCTAATCCAACACTTCATAGATCGTCTTTCTACCACGCAGGTCAAATGACCCGTCATTACGTTTTTTGCTTAACTGTATAGTACAAAAATTAAAACGCTACTTATTATAGTTAACAAAAATAGTATATTGATAATTTCTATTACCAACGTCAATATCAGGCTATTATTTAATTGATTATCGCACTTCTTTTACATACCAGTGTTTTTTGTCAATTATTCGAAAATATATTTTATACGCGAAATATTTGTATTCTTTAGTACCGTGTTAAATACCTCTTTCGTTGATAAGCATTACTGATTGAGTGTCACTATAAAACGATTTTTTTTACGCTCAACATTTTGTCCTCCTTCCATCAAGTTATAAAAAGAAATAATTTGCGGGAATTTTTTTGTAGGTGGTGAATATTGGCGTCCTGTGAATTGTGGTCACACACTTGTTGACGTGAATGAAAATCAGGAATATATAAAGGTTTAACCTTCGACTAGATCCAATACTACTCAATCGTCTGGGTTTCGCTCTGTAATCCTACCAATTCCCTTTCCCAAACATATCTGTTACTTCCACACATAGCATGTTTGTGCAAAAACCGGCAGCCAGAACTGTATGCCGTACTTCCGGGATTTCAATTAATGCATAGGCGGAGTTTACAGCGACCAGTGTTGCCAGGATACAATTTATTTTGGAGCTAGATTCGAGAAAAAAAAGAGCTCGAAAAGAGGCAGATTTGTAGGGAGAGCAAACTAATTTTCATGCGTTTTCACAATTTTACTCAAACTCTAGAGATACTACATCATTTACAGCAGACGATGGTACATACCGTTTTAAAAGGTTTTAAGCTGGCCCCCAGCTCATTTCAAAGAATGGTTGCTTTAGCATTCGCAGGCCTTAAACCCTCACAAGTATTTTTATATATGCATGATTTGGTAGTTTTAGGTTGTTATGAAAACTGAAATGAAGAGGTATTTTCAACTTGCATAAAATATAATTTAAAATTATACCCCGAAAAACCTTGGCAGGCCTCAGGGTACGTTCCAGGCCCGTCGCCATTTAGTTGGTGGTGTAGGTGCGGTTGAGGATCTTCCCGTTTTTGCGCGCGGTCTGGCTCTGAACGCATGTCTCATAAGGGCATGCGTCAACCCTCGCGTGGCCTCCCTGCTTGCAGAGATAACCACGGGACCATTTTTGAGCGACACAGCCGGGTCTGGATAGCGGCCCTGAGTGGGGACGTACTGTAGAATGGACAATTTTAACAACAACAACAAGGAAGTAAAGGAGGGGGAGAGGGACGAGGGGAAGACGGACAGGGACGTTAGGGACAGAGTACTGAACAGGAACGGGTCTCTCCCTAGCGTGTCCCAAACACGACGGAACAACAGGGCGAAAGGGACGGATAAGCTTCGCAACCTGGAAGCAACCTCCCCGGGAGCGTCGAAGTCGACATCCGCCGGACAGGGTTCTGGCGTACAAACGGGTGCTCAGCCACAGAGGGCTCATTTGATGAGCAATCTGGATAACGTCGCGAGCACAAGTAGTGGACGGTCTCCAAGCGTTCCTGTGAGCACGGTGAATCGGAGGCGGTCGGGTAGGAGTAAGAGAGCGACTCCGAGAAGGAAAGCCATGTGCGATCAGCGCTTGGCTGAGAAAATCCTGGAACGCTACGGCGGTTTGGATGGTTCCCAGATTTCTGCGAAGCATTCCCGTACGCTAGAGTGGGCCAGGAATGTTTTGAGCAGCGCTGATCAGCCTCCAGCACCTAGTGCAGGGGGTAAGCAGAACAATGCGGAACGAGGAAGGAAGGCCCGGGGTGGTGTAGCTGTGCAACGCTCGTTTAGCGAAGTCGCTAGACGTGCCGGCTCAATCACCCTGGGGGTAGTCGACAGGAGCAGAGAGAACGGGGCCATCTCCAGGGAAGAGTGGAGCTGCGTGGCCAACGCCATCTCTGAGGCCTATATGACTGCTGTGGATAGGTATCCTGGGTCACCGCCATCCATTGAGTATATGGGATGGTACCATGGCTTCAGGCTGATAGAGTGCGCTGACGAACGGTCGGCGTTGTTTTTCAGGCATCTTATCTCTCTGGTGGGGAAGTTGTGGCGGGGTGCCAGGCTCGAGGCCGTGGACAGGAGGGACCTCCCTCTTCGACCAAGGGCTCGGGTGTGGCTACCTGCCGAACCCTCCCAGCCGGAGAGAATTCTGAGGCAGTTACAATACTGCAATCAGAGCCTTCCGACCCACAATTGGAAGGTTCTCTGGGTTGAGGAACCCGAGGGGCCCCGTCGACAAGTGCTATTGCTACTTAACGCGGAGTCCACGGGTCCTCTCACTGTTTCAAGGGGTGTCATCTCCTATGGCATTGAGCGTGTGGTTCTAAGAATCTACAACGCTGATGCCAGGGGGGATGAAGCCACACCTCCTGATGTGGGACGGAAGGGAGACGAGCCTGTGGGAATATCGGAAGCCGTAATTACGGCGTCCAATCCTACAGTGTTGGACAGCACCTGCTCTGTTGGCATCCCGTCTGTGGCGGGGTCTGTCTGCAGCGTTGGAGGGCTGTTCGACTGGGCGGAGGAGGAGAGGCTGTTAGCCTAGGGGGGGGGGGGGAGGTTGCTGTGGTGGACGAGATGGATTTGTCTGATGATGATCATCCGACAAATAAATCTCCAACACTCTAAGGCGGCCTCCCCCAGCCTCCTGCTCTGCCTGGAACAAGGCGGGGTGGACGTTGTCCTCATCCAGGAGCCGTGGCTGAGCAGTAGCGGCAACAACATATCTGGATTGAGGACTGACAAATACACACTATTTGTGCACGGAACGGCAGGTAGGCCAAGATCATGTGTACTGGTTAGGAAAGATATTAAAGCTTTTCTTCTTCCCAATATCAGTGACGGTGACGTAACGGCTGTGTGCTTGGAGGATGGCAATAAGGGATCGTGGCTGGTCTCGGCCTACATGACCCATGATGACACTTATGGGCCACCTCCTGAAACCCTGTGGAAGGTTACCGCTGAGGCTAGTCGAAGAGGCGTTTGGCTAATTGTCGGGGCGGATGCGAATTCGCATAACTCACTGTGGGGGAGTACGAATACAAACGCAAGAGGTGAGTCACTATTTGCTTTTATTCTTAATGACGCGCTATGTATTTGCAACAGGGGTAATGACCCCACTTTTGTAACATCAGTTAGGGAGGAGGTCCTCCCTCACTCTTGCTTCGGGAGACCTGTTTCCCTTTATATCCGACTGGCGTGTTCTTCCGGAACACTCCTTCTCTGATCATAGGTATATCCAGTTCTCTCTTAATAAATCTAGGCCTAGTAAACCCATGTTTAGAAATCCTAGGCGTACTAACTGGGCCCGGTACTGTAGCAAATTGGATGAGTTTCTCCCGAGAGCACCCGTATCGGGCTCAGCATTATCACAGACCGCTATTGATGCTCTGGTGGAGAAATTCACCCAACCTTTCAACCAAGCGTATAAAATCGCTTGCCCACTGAAAACAGTAAGTGGAAAGCGAAAACCACCTTGGTGGAATCAGGAAGTAGACGACCTTAGGGCTTCCAGCAGGCGCCTGTAAATTACCTTCCGACTGGGAGCTCTATAAAGCTGGGTTGGCTATTTACAAGTCCGCAATTAGGAAAGCCAAACGGGATTCCTGGAAGGCTTTCTGCGAAAGCGTGGAGGGTTGCAACGAGTCTGCTAGATTCCGGAAGATTCTGTCCGGGAGTCCTGCTCCCTTGGGGTATTTGAGAAATGTAGATGGTAGCTGGGCTATGAGTAGCGAGGAATCTCTCCAGCTCCTTATGGACACTCACTTCCCCGACGTCCCAGTTTCACAGGACCCCGATGCCTCCTCGCCCTCGATTGTGGGCGGGGGGTGTCGGCCAGCCATCACCCTGGATGAAAACCAGCTTGTATGGGCCGTCAATTCTTTTAAGCCCTACAAGTCACCCGGGCCTGATGGCATAATTCCTGTGCAACTACAGAGATCGCTGGGGATTTCTTTGCAGCTGGCTGGCCCCCATCTACTCCAATTGCTTGAGGTTGGGCTACATCGTCGCTTCATGGAATATGGTCAAGGTTACCTTTATTAAAAAGGCGGGGAGGTGCTCTCATGTATCTCCCAAGGATTTCAGGCCGATCAGTCTCTCCTCGTTTCTTCTGAAAACGCTGGAGCGTCTGATCGACCTGTATATACGCAGCAGAATTCCTAGGGAGAGTTTTTCGGCTGCGCAGCATGCTTACTGCAAAGGCAGATCAACTGAGACGGCGCTTCATTCCGTTGTGAAGCTGATTGAGGGGTCCTTCGAGCACAAAGAGTTCGTGCTGCCTCTCTCCGAGGGTGGTTTACTGGCTGTATGAGATGGTGGTAAAACCCATTCTATTTTATGGGGTAGTGGTCTGGTGGAGCGCGCTAGACACGGCTTCCACCATGAAAAAGATGGTCACGGTGCAGCGAATGGCCATGGTGGGGATCAGTGGGGCCATGCGGACCACTCCTACTCTGGCATTGAATGTCATGCTCAATCTGCACCCTGTTGACCTGGTAGGAAAAATGGGCGCAGCTCGGGCTGCAATCAGGCTTCGAGATGCTGGATATAAGCTTGTTCATTATGGCCATTCCAATATACTATCGAGCTTTGACTTCATACCTAACAGAACGGATTACTGTGCGCCGATCTCTGCCCCCACGCGGAGTTTTTCGACTCATATACCCGCAAGGGACGAGTGGACAGGCGAGGAACCTGTTTGGGGGAAGGGATTGGTGAATTTGTTTACGGATGGGTCAAAGCTTGATGGTTGTGTGGGGGGTGGCGTATAATGTCAGGAACTTGGGATCAGCATTAAATTTCGGCTACCTGATCATTGTAGCGTTTTTCAAGCGGAGGTTGCCGCCATCAAGGATGCGGTGGATGGGATGATGTCCAACGCTTTCGCTGTAAAGGAGTTTAATATCTACTCCGACAGTCAGGCGGCAATTAGGGCGCTGAGTGCTAGAAACGTTCGGTCGGGGACAGTGAGTGACTGTCTGGAATCGACTACTTCAAAATAAAAATTATTTGGGTGCCAAGCCACTGTGACATTCCCGGCAATTGCCAGGCGGATCTCTTGGCCAGAGCGGGTACTCTTGAAACTGAGGTGGCCGCCTCCAGAGTACTGGGTAGTCCTCTTACCACCTGTGGTCTGCTTCGGGGCAGATGGGCTTCGAATCAGCTTAGCAAGCGCTGGGCTGACACCACCTTATGTCAAGTATCGAAGTCCTTCTGGCCGGTGGTTGACTCCAGGCGATCAGTGGAATTACTAGGGTTCTCCAAGGCACATCTTTCCTTGATAATTGGGATACATGCGGTGCGGTTAAATATTCTTGAAACCCCTAGCTGTGTGAGCTGCATGGAGGACGACGAGGTGGAATCATCAAGTCACTTCATGCTTAGTTGTCCAGCGTTTGCTAGGACCAGGCTCTGGTATCTAGGGTCGGATGTTCTTAGGTCTCCGGAGGATGTGTCGAGGATCGATGTGTGTCAAATCCGGAGGTTTATTGTCGCTACACAGCGATTCTCCAAACGAACTTAGGTTAATGTCACCGTGAATTTAGTGGCATCACAACGGACCATTAAGTGTCTAAGTGACCTGTTCCCACAGTGGAATAGCGGCCACCTTACCTAACCTAACTTAACCTAATGTTTATTTATGTCAAATTTTGAATCATACTCTGGATTTTAACAAGATTGTGTAAGAAAACTGTTTCCTTTAACTGGACAGAGGACTGTCAAAAGAATTTTGTCGATTTAAACTAGGCATTAACTATTCCTTATATTTTGGAGTATTCACACTTTGACAAGGAGTTTTGTATAACAACAGATGCTATTGGCTATGCCTGTGGCGCAGTTGTTAGTCAAGAACATGCAGGCAAGCAATTACCAATTGCTTATGCGTCAAGATCATTTATAATAGAAAATGAATTAGGAGCAATTCACTGGGCTATATTTTACTTCAGACCTTACGTGTATGGTAGACAATTTTTGATTAAAACAGAACATCGACCATTAACTTACCAATTCTCAATGAAAAACCCTGAATCAAAGTTAACCAGAGTTGGACTGGATTTGGAGGAATATGATTTTGAGTTGAATTATATAGCTGGAAAAGAGATTACGAATACATTAACATTAACATTAACATTAACATTAACATTAACATTAACATTAACATTAACATTAACATTAACATTAACATTAACATTAACATTAACATTAACATTAACATTAACATTAACATTAACATTAACATTAACATTAACATTAACATTAACATTAACATTAACATTAACATTAACATTAACATTAACATTAACATTAACATTAACATTAACATTAACATTAACATTAACATTAACATTAACATTAACATTAACATTAACATTAACATTAACATTAACATTAACATTAACATTAACATTAACATTAACATTAACATTAACATTAACATTAACATTAACATTAACATTAACATTAACATTAACATTAACATTAACATTAACATTAACATTAACATTAACATTAACATTAACATTAACATTAACATTAACATTAACATTAACATTAACATTAACATTAACATTAACATTAACATTAACATTAACATTAACATTAACATTAACATTAACATTAACATTAACATTAACATTAACATTAACATTAACATTAACATTAACATTAACATTAACATTAACATTAACATTAACATTAACATTAACATTAACATTAACATTAACATTAACATTAACATTAACATTAACATTAACATTAACATTAACATTAACATTAACATTAACATTAACATTAACATTAACATTAACATTAACATTAACATTAACATTAACATTAACATTAACATTAACATTAACATTAACATTAACATTAACATTAACATTAACATTAACATTAACATTAACATTAACATTAACATTAACATTAACATTAACATTAACATTAACATTAACATTAACATTAACATTAACATTAACATTAACATTAACATTAACATTAACATTAACATTAACATTAACATTAACATTAACATTAACATTAACATTAACATTAACATTAACATTAACATTAACATTAACATTAACATTAACATTAACATTAACATTAACATTAACATTAACATTAACATTAACATTAACATTAACATTAACATTAACATTAACATTAACATTAACATTAACATTAACATTAACATTAACATTAACATTAACATTAACATTAACATTAACATTAACATTAACATTAACATTAACATTAACATTAACATTAACATTAACATTAACATTAACATTAACATTAACATTAACATTAACATTAACATTAACATTAACATTAACATTAACATTAACATTAACATTAACATTAACATTAACATTAACATTAACATTAACATTAACATTAACATTAACATTAACATTAACATTAACATTAACATTAACATTAACATTAACATTAACATTAACATTAACATTAACATTAACATTAACATTAACATTAACATTAACATTAACATTAACATTAACATTAACATTAACATTAACATTAACATTAACATTAACATTAACATTAACATTAACATTAACATTAACATTAACATTAACATTAACATTAACATTAACATTAACATTAACATTAACATTAACATTAACATTAACATTAACATTAACATTAACATTAACATTAACATTAACATTAACATTAACATTAACATTAACATTAACATTAACATTAACATTAACATTAACATTAACATTAACATTAACATTAACATTAACATTAACATTAACATTAACATTAACATTAACATTAACATTAACATTAACATTAACATTAACATTAACATTAACATTAACATTAACATTAACATTAACCAATTAACATTAACCTTAACATTAACATTAACATTAACATTAACATTAACATTAACATTAACATTAACATTAACATTAACATTAACATTAACATTAACATTAACATTAACATTAACATTAACATTAACATTAACATTAACATTAACATTAACATTAACATTAACATTAACATTAACATTAACATTAACATTAACATTAACATTAACATTAACATTAACATTAACATTAACATTAACATTAACATTAACATTAACATTAACATTAACATTAACATTAACATTAACATTAACATTAACATTAACATTAACATTAACATTAACATTAACATTAACATTAACATTAACATTAACATTAACATTAACATTAACATTAACATTAACATTAACATTAACATTAACATTAACATTAACATTAACATTAACATTAACATTAACATTAACATTAACATTAACATTAACATTAACATTAACATTAACATTAACATTAACATTAACATTAACATTAACATTAACATTAACATTAACATTAACATTAACATTAACATTAACATTAACATTAACATTAACATTAACATTAACATTAACATTAACATTAACATTAACATTAACATTAACATTAACATTAACATTAACATTAACATTAACATTAACATTAACATTAACATTAACATTAACATTAACATTAACATTAACATTAACATTAACATTAACATTAACATTAACATTAACATTAACATTAACATTAACATTAACATTAACATTAACATTAACATTAACATTAACATTAACATTAACATTAACATTAACATTAACATTAACATTAACATTAACATTAACATTAACATTAACATTAACATTAACATTAACATTAACATTAACATTAACATTAACATTAACATTAACATTAACATTAACATTAACATTAACATTAACATTAACATTAACATTAACATTAACATTAACATTAACATTAACATTAACATTAACATTAACATTAACATTAACATTAACATTAACATTAACATTAACATTAACATTAACATTAATGTTTAATCAAGAGCTTTTTCTTGAATACCGAAACCACTAACTATAAATTTGTGGGGGTGTATATTGCACTAAACAAGATTATCCATAAAGAAAATAAAGAAATGCGCGAACCACTTATGTTGAGCGACAAAATTACAATGTTTATTCAAACTTATTAAAAGATGTACAAAGCAAGAAATCTTAGAAAGAGAATGCCAACTAATTTAGTGTAGTATGTACGTATGAATGTGTATGTATGTGTGTAATGAGATGTGCAGTGGTAATTTTGTATTGTAGTGTTGTTGTTATATGCGCAAATTAGTTAACTAAGCAATACATGATAATACGGTGTCTCCCACGATTGTTCGGGCACAGTGAGTTGCAATTGTGATCCAACATCCCGGCCCCGTTGAAAGCATTCGCTTTCAAGAGACTGGCAGAATAGAAATCTTGTGAATAGGGCGGCAGCAGGTACCATTAGCTGTGCGGAGGTGCACAACTCGCACGTGACCGTCTTTTCCTTGGACTGTGGATTCTATACGGCCAAACTTCCAACGTTGTGGTGGCAGATTATCGTCGTGTATAAGTACTAGGGTCCCTTCTTTAACATTAGGTGCAGGAGTTGTCCACTTAACCCGTGAGCGTAGTTCATTTATATACTCTTCCGACCATCGGCGCCAAATACGTTGTTTGATAGCAGTGATCATATCGTACCGATCCACGTTGGAAATGTTTATGTCTTCGAGTGAGCGTTCGGGTAAGGCCCGTAGAGAAGAGCCGACCAAAAAATGTGCGGGAGTGATTGCACCAAAATCGTTTGGGTCGGATGACATCGGGCTAATTGGTCGAGAGTTGAGTATAGCCTCCACTTCGACGGCAACAGTGCTAAGTTCTTCGAATGTCAATCGAGTGTTTGCTAGCGTTCGATTCAAAAGTCCCTTTGCGCTTTTTACTGCCGCTTCCCAAAGACCGCCAAAGTGAGGAGCCCTGGGAGGAATAAAATGAAAATTAATAAATTCAGATGAACAAAATTTGTAGATTTCTTTCTGATTGTTAGAGTCAAAAAGAAATTGTTTTAATCCCTTTAATTGATTGGAAGCTCCGACGAAATTTGTAGCGTTATCGCAAAAGATGTCGCATGGGATTTTTCTACGGCCACCCATACGTTTTAGAGCATTTAGGAATGAATGCGTTGAGAGATCAGATACAACCTCGATGTGTACTGCCTTAGTTACGAGACAAACAAACACAGCCAAGTAAGATTTGATAGGGCCTCTACCTCGGATTCGCAAGTAGGTATTTATTGGTCCACAGAAGTCGACTCCACAGCGTTCAAACGGACGAGCGGGAGTGATACGTGTGGCTGGAAGTGGTCCCATGACTTGTTGAGCCAGGATTGGTTTATAGCGTACGCAATGTACGCAGGAACGAACGATACGACGTGCCAAGTCTCTAGCGTTGACAATCCAATATTCTAAGCGTATTAGGGCAACCAATGCTTTAGGACCAGCATGGTAATTTCGCACATGTAGATGCCGAACATAGTTGAGTACAAATTTCGAGTCGCTGGGCAGCAAAACGGGATGTTTCTGAGCATCTGGCAGATCTGCGTAGTCCAAGCGGCCACCAACCTTGATGAGTTCGAATCCGGTTGTATTATCTATAAAGGGAGTTAGATGTTTTAAATTGCTTTTTAAAGTTTGATTTTTTATGAGTAATTGAAAATCGAGAAAAAAGTGTTGTTGTTGCAAATTCCAAATAATGCAGTATAATGCCCGTCGTAATTCGTCAGGAGAAGCAATGGTAGGTGATGTAGGTTTCTTTCTGCACGAGTCGCAGAATCGAAATAACCATGCAACGATACGTAAGCAATGAGTGTATGAGCTGATGCCGCTTATGATGTCGAGAATATAATTTGTGTCCTTGATGATTGTCAAGGCCGTCTTGCGTTTCTCAGCCTTGATAACCTCATAGTCGAGGGCAATTGGACCCTTGCTCTTCGGCCATTTGTTCTCATCTTGCAGCAAAAAGTCTGGACCCGAAAACCATTTAGACGAACTAAGCTCTTGTGTGGAACAACCCCGGGAGACAAGGTCTGCTGGGTTGTCTGCCGTTGGGACATGCTTCCAATGTGGACCCACTGTGAGCTCTTGTATATCCGATACTCTATTTCCGACAAAAGTTGATAGCGAAATTGAATGTTGTTGGAGCCAATGTAAGACTAGTTGCGAATCTGTCCACAAGTAAGTGGTAACTGGTCTATCGGAGAATATGTCTTTTATTTTAATATAGAGAGAAGCGAGAAGATGAGCACCGCAAAGTTCAAGTTTGGGAAGGGACTGCGTTTTTACTGGAGCGACTCTGGACTTTGATGTTAGTAAATGTACTGCGACTTTACCATGCGGGTCCTCAGTACGAACGTATACTGAGCAGCCATAGGCGCGTATTGATGCATCACAGAATCCGTGAATTTGTATGTTACGTGTATTAGGCTGCAAGCAAAAGCGAGGCACGGTGAGTGACGAGATAGAGTTCAAAGTTGCCAGGCAGTTGGTCCAACCTTGATATACATGTTGAGGTACGGACTCATCCCAGTCGAGCTTTAATAGCCAAAGTTCTTGCAAAATTATTTTCGCTGAAATTATCAGTGGTGATAATAAGCCAAGTGGATCGAAGAGAGATGAGGCGATGGACAGTATTGTTCTCTTCGTTGCTGCATCGATTCCTTTTTGGGCTGGAACGAGAACGAAAAATTGTCGGAAAGTTGGTGCCATGTTACCCCTAATGTGCTGGTTACAAAATCGTCGTTAATCTTAAGATCTTTTGCAGCTTCACTTTCCATGAAATCGGGGTGGTTTGAGTGCCATTTTGATAGCGGAAATTGTCCACGACGAAGTACACAAAAAGTCATCAACGTAAAATGAGGCCTTTACTGCTGAAGCTCCAATTGGAAGCTCATCCATGTTTTGATCTGCCAAATAGTGAAGACTACGTACTGCGAGATACGGGGCTGAGGCTGTGCCGTAAGTGACCGTATTAAGCTGAAATGTCTGGAGATCGAGGTCAGGCGAAGTTCGCCAAAGAATGTATTGGTATATACAATCATTGCTGTTCATGAGTACTTGCCTGTACATCTTGGTGACATCTGCAGTGAGGGCGAAACGATACAAGCGAAAGCGAAGTAAAAGCATGTATAAATCTTGTTGGATGGTGGGTCCAACCAACAAAATATCATTCAATGATGTTTGCGAAGATGTGCGGCATGATACGTCAAAAACGACTCGAAGCTTGGTCGAGGTGCTGCTAGGTTTGAGTACGCAATGATGAGGTATGTAGAAATGCGGTTCATTCAAGTTTGGTTTTGCTACGACGGACATGTGACCAAGACTTTCGTACTCCTTCATGAATGCGATATATTGGGGACGAAGTTCGGGAGAATGTAGGAGACGTTTCTCAAGAGCGAGAAATCGGCGACGGGCGATATCGAAGGAATCTCCAAGGCAGATGGGATTTTCTTTGAAGGGTAAACTGACGATTACACGACCATTAGCATCTTGCGTTGTTGTTTTTACGAAGTGATCCTCACAAACACGATGATCAGGCAGAACTGATTTTGATGGGGTATTGATGGTTTCTATTTGCCATAGTTTTTGCAGGTTCTCGTCGATGGAAGCTTCACCAGACATCAAGCAGGCTGATCTCGCCACATCACGTTCACCACGGTACCTACCAGAGACGATCCAACCGAACAGTGTTTTCTGAAGCGTAGGTAAATTTGGACCGAGGCGAATTTGGCAACAAATCGATTCGACGTGGTTTAAAGAAGGTTTCGTCGGCCAATTTCGTGTTGGCAGGCAAGTTCCAAGCAGACGTGTCAATTTCGCTGTCAGGTTGGTACGCAATATGTGACAAAATTCCAAACTGAAGCGAAAGTTGAAAACCTGAAGTGCAGGACTTGATTGTCGTACTGGTTCGAGATTTTAGATTTGTGAGTGACTCGCCGATGCTGCGAATTCCGAGGTGATGTTTTTCTCGACGAAGACGAAGTTTTTGCGCAAAGTCTTCAGTAATGAAGTTGACCTGGGAACAAGAGTCAAGCAGAGCCCTACCAAGCTTGTACGCACCTGTGGAGTCTTTTACCAGGACCATAGCTGTAGCCAAAATAACTTGTCCGCAATCAGAGGTCTCCATGTGCGAATGAGTAGCGGCTTGTTGATTTCCCGACTGGATTTTGGTTGAGGAATTTGGTGTGAACGATGGTGCTTGCCATGAAGGTCGAGGGACTTGAGAAGTATTAGAAGAAGTAAGAGGAGTCTGAGATGGCGGAGCTGAATGTGGGGTTGTAGATGTCGATTGAGAAGTACTCGTACTCTGCGAGGTAGCGTCGTGATGTAGTAGAGAATGATGTGCCCGATTGCAAGTACGGCACCGATGTTTCGAAGGGCACTGAGCCATTCGGTAACCGTGACTCAGACAGTTTATGCACAGGTCATGCTTTTTAGAAATTTCGAAACGTTGATTGGTATTCTTTTCCCTAAACTGAGGGCAGGCAGTGAGCTTATGATTGGAGCTAGAACACAGAACACAATTCGAATGAGTTACTGCGAAAGACGATTGTTGATTGCGATTGGTCGAACGACTGGGTTTCGAAGACTCGGGTTTGCGCAACTCTGATGATTCGGATGAATAAAGAAACTGGCAGTGCCTTTCCAATACCTGGGTACATTGGGACCATGTAGGGAGTGATTTATAGTCGAGGGACTCATTCCATTTTTTGCGTGCTTGTTGGTCGCATTTGCTTACGACGAGATAGATGATCATTGCCTGTGCGATGTTGGTACTGGTACCCAATGAATCCAATGAGCTAAAAATGGCTGAAGCTTTATCTACTAAACTGCGCAATTTTTGCGGGTTTGATTTTTCAACAGATTCTAAGGTAAATAGCGACGCAACGCCTTCGAGAAATATGAGGGTTGGGTTATCGAACCGTTCCTGTAGTCTATCTAGGGCCTTTGGGTAATTCTCACTAGTCACTTGAAATGCTTTTACCGTTTCTAATGCGGGCCCTTTGAGACAGGTTAATAAGTAATTAAATTTTTCAATATTTGAGAGTCTGGACTCACGAGCGATAAGTTGGGTAAACGATGTTATAAAGTTTTTATAGTCGGCATAGTCACCGCTAAATGTTGGCAACGACAATCGAGGTAAATGGGGTGATTGGGCAATAGCTGCTGGCGACGAGGCTACTGGATAGTGCATGGTGCTGTTTGCATCTTCTCCTAATTGAGATTGGATGCTAAGTTTTACGGCGACGTAGCTATCCTCCAGATCTGCGCGTCCGTTGTCAGTGGGATCTAAGTCTTCAATGTCCGCTTGAACGGATAACGCCTGCTTGAAATAGGACTCGAGAATTCCTAACCGGCACTGTAATTCAGCATTCGATAGTTTTTCATCTGATTGCTTTGCTGCTTCAACAATGGATTTGATGCGAGAAATGTTTCGCTTGATGTTAGAACGCTTACGCTTGCATTCTTCTAGCGTCATGATTTTTTGGTGGGTATCCTCTGCTTAATTTACTGCTGAGCTAGCAAAATGTAGGTGTTGGGAACTAACTGCCGGCGGTCAACCAATGACGCAAACAACGGCAGCGACGATAACGAAAGGTAGGCAACACAATACCAATATGCGTGGGCAGCGAATATAACAGCAGCAAAGTGCGACGGTGACTTGTGCTGGCAGAGAATGCAGATGAGCGAAAATAGCGAAAGTCAAATAGGTAGCAACAAGAATGCGACGTTAGCTAAAGTGGGCAGCGCAGCTACTAGCGAGAGTGGGGAGTGCAGGCAAACGCCAAAAACCAGATTACGGTGATAGCAAAGCACAACAACAAAATGTATGGGTAGGGCGATTGAACTCAAAGTCTTACGGAACTTATGTATTTGGGCACTTAAGGGAATTATATTTCATGCATACATACCAAATAATATATGTAATACCAATATGTCTTTCCGTTACCAAGTGATGGATTTGAGTCAGCAATTAATTGTTTGTAGAGATGTCCAAATATGCCCTTTGATGATGTGAACTCCTTTTGTTGATTGTTGCGGCTTTCTCCAGCAGAATTTGTCCAATATATGTACATATGTATTGATGTTGGTGTATTGTAGATTTGTTAGCACTACTTTTATTTTTGCGACAATTGTAATTTGCGAATTTACGCGATTTAAATTTATTTGCGATATTAAATGACAATATATAATTTAAGGAAATATACACGTGCCCCACGTTGGGCGCCAAAATGTTTAATCAAGAGCTTTTTCTTGAATACCGAAACCACTAACTATAAATTTGTGGGGGTGTATATTGCACTAAACAAGATTATCCATAAAGAAAATAAAGAAATGCGCGAACCACTTATGTTGAGCGACAAAATTACAATGTTTATTCAAACTTATTAAAAGATGTACAAAGCAAGAAATCTTAGAAAGAGAATGCCAACTAATTTAGTGTAGTATGTACGTATGAATGTGTATGTATGTGTGTAATGAGATGTGCAGTGAGAATTTTGTATTGTAGTGTTGTTGTTATATGCGCAAATTAGATAACTAAGCAATACATGATAATACGGTGTCTCCCACGATTGTTCGGGCACAGTGAGTTGCAATTGTGATCCAACAATTAACATTAACATTAACATTAACATTAACATTAACATTAACATTAACATTAACATTAACATTAACATTAACATTAACATTAACATTAACATTAACATTAACATTAACATTAACATTAACATTAACATTAACATTAACATTAACATTAACATTAACATTAACATTAACATTAACATTAACATTAACATTAACATTAACATTAACATTAACATTAACATTAACATTAACATTAACATTAACATTAACATTAACATTAACATTAACATTAACATTAACATTAACATTAACATTAACATTAACATTAACATTAACATTAACATTAACATTAACATTAACATTAACATTAACATTAACATTAACATTAACATTAACATTAACATTAACATTAACATTAACATTAACATTAACATTAACATTAACATTAACATTAACATTAACATTAACATTAACATTAACATTAACATTAACATTAACATTAACATTAACATTAACATTAACATTAACATTAACATTAACATTAACATTAACATTAACATTAACATTAACATTAACATTAACATTAACATTAACATTAACATTAACATTAACATTAACATTAACATTAACATTAACATTAACATTAACATTAACATTAACATTAACATTAACATTAACATTAACATTAACATTAACATTAACATTAACATTAACATTAACATTAACATTAACATTAACATTAACATTAACATTAACATTAACATTAACATTAACATTAACATTAACATTAACATTAACATTAACATTAACATTAACATTAACATTAACATTAACATTAACATTAACATTAACATTAACATTAACATTAACATTAACATTAACATTAACATTAACATTAACATTAACATTAACATTAACATTAACATTAACATTAACATTAACATTAACATTAACATTAACATTAACATTAACATTAACATTAACATTAACATTAACATTAACATTAACATTAACATTAACATTAACATTAACATTAACATTAACATTAACATTAACATTAACATTAACATTAACATTAACATTAACATTAACATTAACATTAACATTAACATTAACATTAACATTAACATTAACATTAACATTAACATTAACATTAACATTAACATTAACATTAACATTAACATTAACATTAACATTAACATTAACATTAACATTAACATTAACATTAACATTAACATTAACATTAACTTTAACATTAACATTAACATTAACATTAACATTAACATTAACATTAACATTAACATTAACATTAACATTAACATTAACATTAACATTAACATTAACATTAACATTAACATTAACATTAACATAAATATAGGGTTGGGTACAATATGATTTTGGTTCAAAATTCTGTATTTAAAATTCTGTATTTAATATTCTGTATTCAAAAATCTGTAATGCAAAATTCTGTAATGCTAAAATACTGTATTGCGGAACACTGTAATTTTAAATTCTGTAAATCAAAATTATGTATTGCGCACTTTAAAAGTGCGCACTTTTTTTATTTATCCATACATATGCTCTTCCGGGTTTTCAATACAGAATTTTGCAAAACAAAATACTGCCAATATATGACTTGTCTTGACCCATATCGTTTCCTATATTATCAAAACAGATTTACATAAAGCAAATGTACATATGTTTGTATGTATTTATAGCTTCAGAAACAATGTGAATGAAATTCGAGCAACCGTGCTAAAAAATATTGTAGAATAATTCCAATATTTTCTGTATACTTCATTCAAATACCTATGTAACTGTTTTAATCAATTCCCATTCTTTCATTGTACGTTTTTATACCCAGCGTACTAGTACTAGGCAAGGGTATTATAACTTTGTTGGGATAACGGTTGGCTGTAAAGGTATAAAGGAATCGAGATAGATATAGACTTCCATATATCAATATGATCAGGATCGAAAAAAATTTGATTGAGCCATGTCCGTCCGTCTGTCCGTTAACACGATAACTTGAGCAAATAATGAGATATCTTCACCAAATTCGGCATGCGTACTTATTTGGGTTCAAAATAGATTGGTATTGAAAATGTGTAAAATCGGACCATAACCACGCCCCTTTTCGATATCGAAAATTACGAGAAACGTATAAAACGGGTTAATTCAATATCAGAAGCAGCTACAATGATAAAATTTGCAATATGTATTGATTTAGATGTTCTAAGGCCGATTATATCAAATTTTTTAATAACTTCAGAACAGTTTATGCTAGTATAACGAAATTTTGTAGAGGGCATACTATTGTTCTGTTAAATTCAGATATAGAAAATAAACGAAATCGCTTCGCGACCAAGCTTACTTTTTCATAAAAGTTATATTGAAAGGAGGTGGAAATATTGAAAAATCTAACTAACTGATACCGCTATAATAATATAATTTGGTGCATACACCAATTTTCATATTCTTTACATTATTTTTGCAAAATTTCTGTTTCTATAAAATCGGAATTCCATTATTCATAAAATAAATGTGCTATTCAGGTAAGCGTGCTTATCAGGCTATCTGCTTATTTGGTTATATTTTTACAGCATTTTGATCGAAAATAATTTTGATTCCAGAATTTTAATATACAGAATTTCAGTTCTCCATCATTTTGATCCTACAGAATTTTAAATACAGAATATTGAACCAAAAGAATTTATGCTGGACAGAATTTTTTTTTGGATTTTTACAGAATTTTCATCCAAAAGAATTTTGAAAAGCAGAATTGAGTACCTCTCCCATAATTATATATAGTTGAGTTAGTGAGGGTCGCTTTCATAAAAGCTGGTTAACTCTGAAGACGGGTAATTTGACAACTAACAAAAAAAATCCGTCCATTAAAGACCAGTATTCATTAATAGGAGATAGCAAAAACGGTACTTAGTAATGTTTGAAAGTCCTCCTTTCATATTCCGTCAATATTTCAGTAACAAAATTAAATTTCATGAACATATACCAACAACATAGTTGGACTTATAATATATATAATGGTTAGTGATTGAGCGACATAATCTGTAATTATTTCTTTCGTTTATTTCAGTTGTGTTGCATGCGGTTGTAATTCGCAATCTCAAAGCCACAGATGCTTATGAGTTATATCATGTGGTCATGGGTGCTTTTTAATCTAATTGTATTATTGGAGTTTCGTGAACAGTAAAGGTTTCCATTTAAATATAAACACACAGCTTTTTCAGGATTTTAGGATGCATATAAATACCCGGCCGAAAATAGTGGTGGCGAATGACTTCGAATCTCATTTTCATTATAGAATTTTACCAAATATAGAAGTTTGATAACGTTTTTAAGAAACAGAAAAATAAATAAATAGATAATAACAAATCTGTTGTCGTATTTCCAGGAAAATGATACCTTTGAATTTTTTTTGCAGCAAGACATGCGAGTTTTTTTGCAGCAAGACATGCGAGTTATTTTGAAAACAAATGTGTTGGGATGCATCTAAAGAACTAACCGAAAATAGTGACCATGAATACCTTCGAATCTCATTTTTATTATGGAATTTTTAATTGCATGAATAGCAGAGACAGTAAATAATATAGTTCTACTAAAAAATAAAACTCTCTATTTAAAAATTGTATTCAATATTTCATTATTACTTATTTATCCAATAACGCCCTTATTAAAACAAATTCTAAGACAGTTGATTTTAAAAAAAAATTTTGAAATAGTATAATTTTCCAATCAGCAGGCAATATGTTGAAAACAAATTTAAATTTTTTGCCAAGATTGTGGTGAAAATTTGCGTAAGCGATGGCAACGCTCGGTCAAAATGAAATTGGACAGACGCGCCGACGAAAGGGTATACTTTCATCAATTCAATGTCAGAGCAAATAAAATAAGAAACGTCGCTCAATGTGAGAATTAAAACATTTACCGTTAGGATTTTGCTACATATACATATTTTTTATTAAAAATGAATTTGCTGTTTATTTTGAAGTTCTCAATATGAGCATTAGGCCGGTTTCCATTTTGGATTTTTAGGGTTCTTTCCTCAACAATTCAGATACATATATGAGCCGGTTATTTTGAAAGTGGTTCAAGTCCATTTTTAAAAAAAATTAAGTTAATGATGACAATAGTCACAGCCATACACAATCTTTTCTTTTATAAACAATTTGTTGCGGCTTTCTCCAGCAGAATTTGTCCAATATATGTACATATGTATTGATGTTGGTGTATTGTAGATTTGTTAGCACTACTTTTATTTTTGCGACAATTGTAATTTGCGAATTTACGCGATTTAAATTTATTTGCGATATTAAATGACAATATATAATTTAAGGAAATATACACGTGCCCCACGTTGGGCGCCAAAATGTTTAATCAAGAGCTTTTTCTTGAATACCGAAACCACTAACTATAAATTTGTGGGGGTGTATATTGCACTAAACAAGATTATCCATAAAGAAAATAAAGAAATGCGCGAACCACTTATGTTGAGCGACAAAATTACAATGTTTATTCAAACTTATTAAAAGATGTACAAAGCAAGAAATCTTAGAAAGAGAATGCCAACTAATTTAGTGTAGTATGTACGTATGAATGTGTATGTATGTGTGTAATGAGATGTGCAGTGAGAATTTTGTATTGTAGTGTTGTTGTTATATGCGCAAATTAGATAACTAAGCAATACATGATAATACGGTGTCTCCCACGATTGTTCGGGCACAGTGAGTTGCAATTGTGATCCAACAATTAACATTAACATTAACATTAACATTAACATTAACATTAACATTAACATTAACATTAACATTAACATTAACATTAACATTAACATTAACATTAACATTAACATTAACATTAACATTAACATTAACATTAACATTAACATTAACATTAACATTAACATTAACATTAACATTAACATTAACATTAACATTAACATTAACATTAACATTAACATTAACATTAACATTAACATTAACATTAACATTAACATTAACATTAACATTAACATTAACATTAACATTAACATTAACATTAACATTAACATTAACATTAACATTAACATTAACATTAACATTAACATTAACATTAACATTAACATTAACATTAACATTAACATTAACATTAACATTAACATTAACATTAACATTAACATTAACATTAACATTAACATTAACATTAACATTAACATTAACATTAACATTAACATTAACATTAACATTAACATTAACATTAACATTAACATTAACATTAACATTAACATTAACATTAACATTAACATTAACATTAACATTAACATTAACATTAACATTAACATTAACATTAACATTAACATTAACATTAACATTAACATTAACATTAACATTAACATTAACATTAACATTAACATTAACATTAACATTAACATTAACATTAACATTAACATTAACATTAACATTAACATTAACATTAACATTAACATTAACATTAACATTAACATTAACATTAACATTAACATTAACATTAACATTAACATTAACATTAACATTAACATTAACATTAACATTAACATTAACATTAACATTAACATTAACATTAACATTAACATTAACATTAACATTAACATTAACATTAACATTAACATTAACATTAACATTAACATTAACATTAACATTAACATTAACATTAACATTAACATTAACATTAACATTAACATTAACATTAACATTAACATTAACATTAACATTAACATTAACATTAACATTAACATTAACATTAACATTAACATTAACATTAACATTAACATTAACATTAACATTAACATTAACATTAACATTAACATTAACATTAACATTAACATTAACATTAACATTAACATTAACATTAACATTAACATTAACATTAACATTAACATTAACATTAACATTAACATTAACATTAACATTAACATTAACATTAACATTAACATTAACATTAACATTAACATTAACTTTAACATTAACATTAACATTAACATTAACATTAACATTAACATTAACATTAACATTAACATTAACATTAACATTAACATTAACATTAACATTAACATTAACATTAACATTAACATTAACATTAACATTAACATTAACATTAACATTAACATTAACATTAACATTAACATTAACATTAACATTAACATTAACATTAACATTAACATTAACATTAACATAAATATAGGGTTGGGTACAATATGATTTTGGTTCAAAATTCTGTATTTAAAATTCTGTATTTAATATTCTGTATTCAAAAATCTGTAATGCAAAATTCTGTAATGCTAAAATACTGTATTGCGGAACACTGTAATTTTAAATTCTGTAAATCAAAATTATGTATTGCGCACTTTAAAAGTGCGCACTTTTTTTATTTATCCATACATATGCTCTTCCGGGTTTTCAATACAGAATTTTGCAAAACAAAATACTGCCAATATATGACTTGTCTTGACCCATATCGTTTCCTATATTATCAAAACAGATTTACATAAAGCAAATGTACATATGTTTGTATGTATTTATAGCTTCAGAAACAATGTGAATGAAATTCGAGCAACCGTGCTAAAAAATATTGTAGAATAATTCCAATATTTTCTGTATACTTCATTCAAATACCTATGTAACTGTTTTAATCAATTCCCATTCTTTCATTGTACGTTTTTATACCCAGCGTACTAGTACTAGGCAAGGGTATTATAACTTTGTTGGGATAACGGTTGGCTGTAAAGGTATAAAGGAATCGAGATAGATATAGACTTCCATATATCAATATGATCAGGATCGAAAAAAATTTGATTGAGCCATGTCCGTCCGTCTGTCCGTTAACACGATAACTTGAGCAAATAATGAGATATCTTCACCAAATTCGGCATGCGTACTTATTTGGGTTCAAAATAGATTGGTATTGAAAATGTGTAAAATCGGACCATAACCACGCCCCTTTTCGATATCGAAAATTACGAGAAACGTATAAAACGGGTTAATTCAATATCAGAAGCAGCTACAATGATAAAATTTGCAATATGTATTGATTTAGATGTTCTAAGGCCGATTATATCAAATTTTTTAATAACTTCAGAACAGTTTATGCTAGTATAACGAAATTTTGTAGAGGGCATACTATTGTTCTGTTAAATTCAGATATAGAAAATAAACGAAATCGCTTCGCGACCAAGCTTACTTTTTCATAAAAGTTATATTGAAAGGAGGTGGAAATATTGAAAAATCTAACTAACTGATACCGCTATAATAATATAATTTGGTGCATACACCAATTTTCATATTCTTTACATTATTTTTGCAAAATTTCTGTTTCTATAAAATCGGAATTCCATTATTCATAAAATAAATGTGCTATTCAGGTAAGCGTGCTTATCAGGCTATCTGCTTATTTGGTTATATTTTTACAGCATTTTGATCGAAAATAATTTTGATTCCAGAATTTTAATATACAGAATTTCAGTTCTCCATCATTTTGATCCTACAGAATTTTAAATACAGAATATTGAACCAAAAGAATTTATGCTGGACAGAATTTTTTTTTGGATTTTTACAGAATTTTCATCCAAAAGAATTTTGAAAAGCAGAATTGAGTACCTCTCCCATAATTATATATAGTTGAGTTAGTGAGGGTCGCTTTCATAAAAGCTGGTTAACTCTGAAGACGGGTAATTTGACAACTAACAAAAAAAATCCGTCCATTAAAGACCAGTATTCATTAATAGGAGATAGCAAAAACGGTACTTAGTAATGTTTGAAAGTCCTCCTTTCATATTCCGTCAATATTTCAGTAACAAAATTAAATTTCATGAACATATACCAACAACATAGTTGGACTTATAATATATATAATGGTTAGTGATTGAGCGACATAATCTGTAATTATTTCTTTCGTTTATTTCAGTTGTGTTGCATGCGGTTGTAATTCGCAATCTCAAAGCCACAGATGCTTATGAGTTATATCATGTGGTCATGGGTGCTTTTTAATCTAATTGTATTATTGGAGTTTCGTGAACAGTAAAGGTTTCCATTTAAATATAAACACACAGCTTTTTCAGGATTTTAGGATGCATATAAATACCCGGCCGAAAATAGTGGTGGCGAATGACTTCGAATCTCATTTTCATTATAGAATTTTACCAAATATAGAAGTTTGATAACGTTTTTAAGAAACAGAAAAATAAATAAATAGATAATAACAAAACTGTTGTCGTATTTCCAGGAAAATGATACCTTTGAATTTTTTTTGCAGCAAGACATGCGAGTTATTTTGAAAACAAATGTGTTGGGATGCATCTAAAGAACTAACCGAAAATAGTGACCATGAATACCTTCGAATCTCATTTTTATTATGGAATTTTTAATTGCATGAATAGCAGAGACAGTAAATAATATAGTTCTACTAAAAAATAAAACTCTCTATTTAAAAATTGTATTCAATATTTCATTATTACTTATTTATCCAATAACGCCCTTATTAAAACAAATTCTAAGACAGTTGATTTTAAAAAAAAATTTTGAAATAGTATAATTTTCCAATCAGCAGGCAATATGTTGAAAACAAATTTAAATTTTTTGCCAAGATTGTGGTGAAAATTTGCGTAAGCGATGGCAACGCTCGGTCAAAATGAAATTGGACAGACGCGCCGACGAAAGGGTATACTTTCATCAATTCAATGTCAGAGCAAATAAAATAAGAAACGTCGCTCAATGTGAGAATTAAAACATTTACCGTTAGGATTTTGCTACATATACATATTTTTTATTAAAAATGAATTTGCTGTTTATTTTGAAGTTCTCAATATGAGCATTAGGCCGGTTTCCATTTTGGATTTTTAGGGTTCTTTCCTCAACAATTCAGATACATATATGAGCCGGTTATTTTGAAAGTGGTTCAAGTCCATTTTTAAAAAAAATTAAGTTAATGATGACAATAGTCACAGCCATACACAATCTTTTCTTTTATAAACAATTTAAGTCTAATATTATTAAAATCGCTATGATTTGGGGCACTTGAAAATTGGCTAGTTACCGAAACGAACAAAAAATTTATTTTGAAAGTGGTTTAAGTGCACTGAAAAACAAAACTTGCATATGGAATGTCTTATGGTACAAAATTCCCCAAAAATGCATCATTGCACAGTACAGCAATAAAATTCACTACAAAGCAGTAAAATTTATAACGGGAAAAATTACATAAATAAATACATTACATGAATAAAAATCTGTATCTAAATTAAAAGCTTCCGTATTTAATTTCAAACTGTTACATTCATACCAATCGGGTTAGGGGGTTACAATATACCCGCGGTTGGTATGGCTGTCGTAAAATGCGACTAAAATCCACGATTCAACCTGCTGGCGCTGTCCGACGGGCATATTCCTTTTGCTAATTCCTACTTCAAATTGTGCGCTGGGTATGGGATCCGCAACATAAAAAGTCCCCAATGAAACTCAACAGCTTTGTTGGTAGGTTAAAACCGTTCAGACGGTTAATGGCATTTAATTATTACATTCATCTGCATTAAAAATAAGGTATTTACAATTTATATTATTTAATTTCATCAAAGTAGTATCAAAACCGATTTGATATACAATTCCTTTGGGTAATTTGACTAATGTTATTGTGAAAATATGTTGTTTGCTTGTCAAACCCATGTAATAATTTTATTTTACTCATATAAAGGTAGTGGAGTAATTTTAAGTAAAATAATTGACTTACAATCATTTGAGTAAAGAACACGAATTGGACTTATATTCCCTTTGATAAACAAAAAAGTGATTTTATTAATTTTGAAAGTTTAAGTCCATTCGAGGTTCTGAAATACATCTTATTTTTCTAGTAAAGTTTATAAAACGTATTACATTATATATTCTAACATGTTTACGCCCGCAAAGCAATGAAAACAACTTGATACCTGTTAACAATATTTTTGAAACAATGCAAACGCAAACCCTTAAATATCTCAGTTCAAGAACAAATGGACTTGAACCACTTTCAAAATAACCGGCTCATATATAAGTACTTTTTATATTGACTTTGTATGTACTGTATGTGTTATGATAAATTTTAGTAATTTAGGTTTTTTGGTTTTTTTGTCAACTTCAACTCAGAAATACTGAAAATACATATCGTAACTGGCCCAATTTATTATTAAAATTGATAAATTGGAATAATTTTTTAGCGTTTTTTTTTTAAATTTGATTTTTTCACTCCAATATAGATTTCATAAACAGAAAAATATTTAGTTACAAATATGATAAATGTAAAAAAAAATAATAGATGAAAAGTTTTCATATGTTTCAAGGCAAATTCCATTTAGTAAAAACAACAAAAAAAAACTTAGCCTGCCCTGAACCCGTGCTTGAACCTGCGAAAGCACGCATCATAGACGGTGTGCTTACCACCTGCGCCACTGCTGTATGTACAGTAAAACATTCAGATACTGTAGTTAACAGCTTTGGCTTTTGGTGAAAACTTTTATGAATTATTACAAATTAATGAAGCACTTTTTTTAAATATAGAATGCCTATGCAAAGCTCCTGGCCCATGCAAATATGTCAAAATATGCGTTTGTTTGGTTGTTGTGTTTTCCGACAGGGTGGATATTAGACATTCGTCGACATTTGACGGGAGGGTAATAAACGAACAAACTAACACCATTTTTGAACCCCTGAAACTAATATACAGCAAACCAGACAACACCGCAGGTACTATAAAAAAACGACCAACAATAAACAAACAGACACACAAAACGAACCAGAAGACAAAAATAACCGACTTCTACATTACTAACGAGCGTCGAAACCAATCCTGACCTAACACACACAAACTAATTACCTGACCTAACATGTACAACTAATGAATGATCGTCAGAAACAACCCTCATTGCAGGTACCCATTCGGGTACGGTCGTGGGACACGACCCATGTACACGCAGACTAACACTACCTGATACAGTGTCCAGACTATAAATACATGACAACGGATAGACAAAAATCAGAACGAAATAAAGCATTGAAGATGTCGCATCGACGAAACCGGTTTGCTACATAACCAAAATTGAATCTAATATCAAAATATATAATATAAATTAATTGGAATTATGCATGTTTTTATGAGATACACTCTGGCAATTGATTGTATGGAAATAATGTTAGCCCATTAATATATAGATATCTTAAATATTTTTTTTACCTTCTTCGAATATGAGTTGTATTATGCTAAGAACAACATTCCACACATTTAGGTGATTTAATAAATATTTTGCATATTAAATGTTTAGTAAACTAGTGCAAGTTATTTAATATAATAATTGTTTATAAAATAGTTTTGCAGAAAATTTGTTTTAGCCTATCACATAGTAAGTTTTTGCATAAGTGAAGATTTATAAATATTGAGTATTTGCAGTAATGATTTGCAATGCAGAATTGGATATGCAAATATATGCATTAAATTCGTCCGGTTTATAATAAGTGTATTGATGAATCGTAGATATGGAGATAAGTAAAGATGCAGGTAGTTGATATGGTTCAATGGTAGGATCGTCATTTTAGTATTTAATAATAAATTTTTTTTAGTATTTTAATAATTACTTTTTTAATTTTTAAAATTGAATACTGAACTAATACAATTTTTAATTTTTTGATATACAACAAAATAAGGACGTGTGGAACTCGTGGACTACCGCGGTAAAGCTATTGCGTATTATGAAGTTATGCCAGGCACATTAACATTAAAATTAACATTAACATTAACATTAACATTAACATTAACATTAACATTAACATTAACATTAACATTAACATTAACATTAACATTAACATTAACATTAACATTAACATTAACATTAACATTAACATTAACATTAACATTAACATTAACATTAACATTAACATTAACATTAACATTAACATTAACATTAACATTAACATTAACATTAACATTAACATTAACATTAACATTAACATTAACATTAACATTAACATTAACATTAACATTAACATTAACATTAACATTAACATTAACATTAACATTAACATTAACATTAACATTAACATTAACATTAACATTAACATTAACATTAACATTAACATTAACATTAACATTAACATTAACATTAACATTAACATTAACATTAACATTAACAATAACATTAACATTAACATTAACATTAACATTAACATTAACATTAACATTAACATTAACATTAACATTAACATTAACATTAACATTAACATTAACATTAACATTAACATTAACATTAACATTAACATTAACATTAACATTAACATTAACATTAACATTAACATTAACATTAACATTAACATTAACATTAACATTAACATTAACATTAACATTAACATTAACATTAACATTAACATTAACATTAACATTAACATTAACATTAACATTAACATTAACATTAAGATTAACATTAACATTAACATTAACATTAACATTAACATTAGGGTTGGGTACAATATGATTTTGGTTCAAAATTCTGTATTGAATATTCTGTATTCAAAAATCTGTAATGCAAAATTCTGTAATGTTTTAATTCTGTATTGCGGAACACTGTAATTTTAAATTCTGTAAATCAAAATTATGTATTGGCAGTATTTTGTTTTGCAAAATTCTGTATTGAAAAACCGGAAGAGCATATGGATAAATAAAAAAAGTGCCCACTTTTTATATTTATCATATGCTCTTCCGGTTTTTCAATACAGAGTTTTGCAAAGCAACTGTTAATCAATTCCCATTGTTTTATTGTACGTTTTTATACCCAGCGTACTAGTACTAGTACAAGGGTATTATAACTTTGTTGGGATAACGGTTGGTCGTAAAGGTATAAAGGAATCGAGATAGATATAGACTTCCATATATCAATATCATCAGGATCGAAAAAAAAATTGATTGAGCCATGTCCGTCCGTCTGTCCGTTAACACGAGAATAGATTGGTATTGAAAATGGGTAAAATCGGACCATAACCACGCTCCTTTTTCGATATCGAAAATTTCAAAAAAACGTATAAAACGGGTTAATTCAATATCAGAAGCAGCTACAATGAAAAAATGTGCAATATGTATTGATTTAGATGTTCTAAGGCGGATCTTGTCAAAGTTTTTGAAAAGGGGCGTGGCACCGACCACATTTATTTGAAGATATTTTAAAATTTTGACTCTTAATAACTTCAGAACAGTTTATGCTAGTATAACTAAATTTTGTAGAGGGCATACTATTGTTCTGTTAAATTCAGATATAGAAAATAAACGAAATCGCTTCGCGAGCACGCCTACTTTTTCATAAAAGTTATATTGAAAGGAGGTGGAAATATTGAAAAGTCCATATCTAATTAACTGATACAGGTTGGGTACAATATGGTTCTGGTTCAAAATTCTGTATTTAAAATTCTGTAATGCAAAATTCTGTAATGTTAAAATTCTGTATTGCGGAACACTGTAATTTTAAATTCTGTAAATCAAAATTATGTATATGTGTAGTGCGCACTTTTTTATTTATCCATATGCTCTTCTGGTTTTTCAATACAGAATTTTGCAAAACAAAATACTGCCAATACATGACTTGTCTTGACCCATATGGTTTCCTATATTATAAAACAGATTTATATAAAGCAAATGTACATATGTTTGTATGTATTTATAGCTTCAGAAACAATGTGAATGAAATTCGAGCAACCGTGCTAAAAAATATTGTAGAATAATTGCAATATTTTCTGTATACTTCATTCAAATACCCATGTAACTGTTTTAATCAATTCCCATTCTTTCATTTTACGTTTTTTTGTTGTAAAATTTATAGAAACACAATACGACAACGACAGAACCAAACCCAGCGGTCTTTTGTTTTTGCTTCTCGTTTACAGCAGGTCAAATAAGTTTACAAAGAGAGTTTTGATTAGTTCTATTGATAGTGGATGGCCAACGTGCATGAATCAAGTTTGGGGAAGTTACGAATTTAAAGAAATAATAAAATGTATAAATAAATATTGACTCTTTTTAATATGGCGAAAGTCTCCCTTGTTAAGTCTAATAAAAGTAAAGACATGCTCTGTGTTGACGGATATTTTTTTTATTTGGAGCGATCTACAAAAAAAAACATATAATTGGGCCTGTTCTAAAAGAATACAAAAGAAATGTTGTTCGCGTCTTGTTACAACACTTATAGAAAATGTGCATACGATTACAAAGTATTCAAAGGATCACTCCCATGAACCGTTTCCAGATGAGGTCAATGTCGTAAAAGCTAATAATTTGAAAAAGTTGGCGAAATCAAGCTTGCTGACTACTAGCCAAATAATTCAGAAATCTGTTGTTGAGACCGTTCCCATCAGCCGTGACTATTTACCCACAAAAAGTGTTCAAAAGCAAAAAATTAACAGGATAAAAAGAGCGAAAGTAGGGCTTCGTGAACCAAATTCGATAGAAGAAATAGATATTAGATTAAGTTTGTATGTTTTGGAAAATGAACTTTTTATTTTGTCAGAGAAATATTTCCACCATGAATGTATGATTATATGTGGTACTAAATCATCATTGCAATTGCTTGATGAAAGCGACTGTTGGATCATGGATGGCACTTTCGATGTGGTGCCTACATTTATGCGACAACTCTTTTCCATACATGGTCGGGTTGAAGGGCAAATAATACCACTCGTATTTTGCATTATGAGCAGAAAATCACTTACCAGCTATGAGACACTTTTCATTGAGCTTATTGAATTGGCTCGAGGATGTGGCATACAATTAAATCCAAAAGGAATCCTTAGTGACTTTGAGATAGGTATTATATCGGCTGCCAAAAAATATTTTCCCGATACGAGATTGCAAGGATGCTTCTTTCATTTTATCAAATAATATGGCGTAAAATACAAAAAGAAAGGTATATTGTGTAATATATTGATATACTGAACAATTTCATCGCAACTACCATAAAGTACTGAATATTTAATTTGTTTTGTTTGCAGATTGGTTCAGTAATATGGAAATGATTCATATTTTTCCTTACATATTAGAATGTTAAAAGCTCTGGCTTTTTTGCCTCACGACGAAGTCTCTGAGTACTATAATCAATTTTATAGTACTCTTGAAGACGAAGATACAAAACAGTTTTGCTCGTGGTTTGAAAGAAATTACATAGCTCAAGACAACTCCCAGCCAAAATACCCACCAAAATTTTGGTCAGTGCACAATGAGTCCAATATCGCTTTAACCAGAACGCAAAACTGTATTGAGGCTTGGCATCGTCGGCTAAAAGTTATTGCTCGGAAACGAAACTCAGGGCTGTACAGACTAATTAATGATCTAAAAGGCGAGCTGGTTTGTGCGAAAGCACAACTAGCTAAAATTCAAAATGGTCACAAAATGAGTCAAACGAAGAAGGCTGTAAAAGCAAACAACAGAATTAAAAGAATAACAAAAAAAAGGCTTATATTAAGGCATGTTTCTTTTCTAAAGCGAATTGCTAAAAATTTAATAATATAATAATTTTTTCGCCATTATAATGTAATAACTTTTGTTTTGAATGAATTTTTGAATTTTTCTTTAATTGACGTATGTATATATACCATTGTTTCAATAAAATCGGAATTCCATTATTCATAAAATAAATGTGCTATTCAAGTAAGCGTACTTATCAGGTTATCTGCTTATTTGGTTATATTTTTACAGCATTTTGATCGAAAATAGTTTTCGTTCCAGAATTTTAATATATAGAATTTCAGTTCTCCATCATTTTGATCATACAGAATTTTAAATACAGAATATTGAACCAAAAGAATTTAGGCTGGACAGAAAGATTCCCACGACAGCCGGTTCTACGTACCGGAATGACTCGACTAAACCGTCAGTTATCCCCCCCCCCCCGCCCAATAATGTCATCCTCCGAGCAGCTCCTTGCAGCGGGACTGCTCAAGACTCTCCTGCTCCGGGCTTTGTATTGAATCCAACCCCGGGCCTAGAGAATGGATCTGCTGTACATGCTGGAAGAAAATTTATGTGAAACGTTCACATTCTGTACAATGCTCTTATTGTAGCAGATGGTTGCATCTAACTAGTTGCTCCGGACTAAATCCCTCTACTCATAGACCCGCTAGTTTTTATAAAACGGGTTGGCCAGAAAAAGATTATGAGACAAAATTCTGTTTCCAAAATTCTGGATTCAAAATTCTGTTTTACAAAATACTGTATGCCAAAATGCCGTTTTAAAAATTCTGTTTTTCATAATTCTGTATACAAAAATTCCGTAAAGTCAAAATTCTGTTTTTCAAAATGCTGTATTGAAAACTCGGAAAAGCATATGGATAAAGAAAAAAGTGCCAGAGGTGAAAAAATATAAAGTACCCCCAATAATAGGTTCCAGGGTCCGATCCATGTTTTTTATGTGCAGAACACCTTCCCGCATTGGCGGCCTTCGGCCGCTCTTCAAAAAATAACCCTGGGCTACGCCATGCCCACTCCGGGTGTGTGCCATAGCCGTGGCTACAGCCACGGTGATGTCCTTCCGCGCAGTTTTTAATTCCCTATTACTATTCTATGCATATGTAAATGAAAACGAAATTCTTGGCTGTATAAACTCCTAAATGATTTAAAAGGCGAGATGGTTTATACGAAAGCGCAGATTGCCAGAGTTCAAAATGGCCAAAACATAAAACGAAATTTGAAAACATTAAAAGCAAATAAAAAAATTAAAAGAATAACGAAGAAACGATGTGATTTAAGACCACTTTGTTTCCTAAAAAGAATTGCTAAGAATTTAATTGTTTAACAGCTTCTTTTCTACATACATATATTATAAAGTAAAATGTATTTAAATTACATATTTGTTTCTTAAAAATCAGAATATGAGCGCCTTATTTTCAACAATAAAAACAACCGGAATTATTGTCCAAAATTATTTGGAAACCAGAATTTTACTTTCCAGGATTATGACCCTTCATCATTATGTCCATCCAGAATTTTGGAAAACAGAATTTTGACTCGAAATTATTAAGTCGCGCACAATTTTTTTTAGTTTTTGCCAGAATTTTGTCCCAAAATCATTTCGAAATACAGACATTTGTCACTATCCCTTATAGGGTTGGCCAGAAAAAGATTATGAGACAAAATTCTGTTTCCAAAATTCTGGATTCAAAATTCTGTTTTACAAAATACTGTATGCCAAAATGCCGTTCTAAAATTCTGTTTTTCATAATTCTGTATACAAAAATTCCGTAAAGTCAAAATTCTGTTTTTCAAAATGCTGTATTGAAAAATCGGAAAAGAGGTATCAAAAGACGCGTTTCCGTCCCAGGAGCATGAATATAACTCCGCTCAACCAATATTTTCATTATTTTGGAAAATATTTGCGAAAAACCGAAAAATGACCCGGGTTTAAGGGCCCGATCCATGTTTTTTATGTGCAGAATACTTTACCGCGTAGGCGGCCTTCGGCCGCGCTTCAAAAATAACCCTGGGCTACGCCATTCCAACTCCTGGTGGTTGCCATAGCCGTGGCTACCGCCACGGTGATGTCCTTCCGCGTGCCACTCTTTTCTCACAGGGTAATGTGATTACAACAACCACATGAAAATGACAGAAAATTCTGATACATATCTCAACAATGTTGGTTGTGTATTAGCGCTCGGTACCCCACGTAAACGATTACCCCGTAATTTTTGTCCAAAATTATTTGGAAATCAGAATTTTACTTTCCAGGATTATGACCCTTCATGATTATGTCCATCCAGAATTTTGGAAAACAGAATTTTGACTCGAAATTATTAAGTCGCGCAGAATTTTTTTTAGTTTTTGCCAGAATTTTGTCCCAAAATCATTTTGAAATACAGACATTTGTCACTATCCCCGTCGAATCATCTATTTGGTCAGCCAGCTCCTGTCCCCTACCATCGCCTGCAGGCTGGAGTGCCACAAGTCGTGGTGTGCGTTGAAGTCACCAAGGATGACGCGGTTCTCGCCCCTGAGTAACGCACGAATGTCAGGGTGGTAATCCCTGTGACAATAGGTGACAGGAGGTACGTAAATGTTTATGATTTCAAGGTCGACATCGCCTGACCGGACAACCATACCTTGACGTTCTAAGGTGGTGTCCCTCGGGTCGATGTCAGGCTCAAATAGACGATACTGCACAGATTGATGCGTGATGAATGCCAGACTACCCCCAAGCCCTGTCGCACGGTCACAACGGTGTACATTGTACCCGTTGCAGGTCTGAAGAGACGACCTTCCACCTAACTTTTTCTCCTGAATCGCCGCGATCTTGATGTTCAGTCGCTTCATTAAATTTGTCACTTCAACAATTTTGCCGGTTAGGCCGTTGCAATTAAATTGCAGGATACCGAAATGTGCAGGGGGAGCAGAGTTGATGCTGGGGGTCAAGGACTGGTGCGTATGCCTAGGTGGTAATAGGCTGGGTCGCGCACTACGGCGCAATCTTGAATTCGAAGGAATCGCGTTACCAGAAGGTAGAGGCGAGTCGGACGACGTTGAAGGTTGCGTAGCTCGACAGCATGGCGCAACGTACGTATCAGTCCATAGGTTCCTGTTCGCGAGTCCAGAGCATATGAGCAGGTGACACAGGCCAAGGCAGTTATTGCACTTGGCTGATGCTAACGGCGTATATAATCTTAACCGACAAACAGTGCACGTAGTATAAGGGACCAGGAGCTGATGGTTGTGGCTTATACTCGTGCTAATGCTGGAGGAAGAGGGGCTGACCGAGGGGGTGGGAGAGAGCGGACGCTCAGCATTGTTCAAATCCACTTGGGAAGTGCTACTTAGGGAGTAGCTGTGAGCTGCTGTGTGAGATGTTGACGCCTGTGGGCGTGAGCGGCCGCTCGGAAGGTCTACTTGCTGATGTGCATTGTTAGTGCTAGTCGTGGAGACTGATGTGACAGAGTCAGACATATGTGGCGGAGCGATACTTGATCGACGACGGCCACTGGACGTCATAGGACGTGAACAGCAAGGGGCCACAAAAGTTTTACAAGGGATAGTGACAAATGTCTGTATTTCAAAATGATTTTGGGACAAATTTGTGGCAAAAACTAAAAAAAATTGTGCGCGACTTAATAATTTCGAGTCAAAATTCTGTTTTCCAAAATTCTGGATGGACATAATGATGAAGGGTCATAATCCTGGAAAGTAAAATTCTGGTGGTTTAGGCAGGGGGGTAGTGAAATAACAGCCCTTGGTCGGGAAAACAACGAGTCATTCCGGTACGTAGAACCGACTGTCGTGGGAATCTTTCTGTCCAGCCTAAGTTCTTTTGGTTCAATATTCTGTATTTAAAATTCTGTATGATCAAAATGATGGAGAACTGAAATTCTGTATATTAAAATTCTGGAATCAAAATTATTTTCGATCAAAATGCTGTAAAAATATAACCAAATAAATAAGCAGATAACCTGATAAGTACGCTTACCTGAATAGCACATTTATTTTATGAATAATGGAATTCCGATTTTATAGAAACAATGGTATATATACATACGTCAATTAAAGAAAAATTCAAAAATTCATTCAAAACAAAAGTTATTACATTATAACGGCGAAACAATTATTATATTATTAAATTTTTAGCAATTCGTTTTAGAAAAGAAACATGCCTTAATATAAGCCTTTTTTTGCTATTCTTTTAATTCTGTTGTTTGCTTTTACAGCCTTCTTCGTTTGACTAATTTTGTGACCATTTTGAATTTTAGCTAGTTGTGCTTTCGCACAAACCAGCTCGCCTTTTAGATCATTAATTAGTCTGTACAACCCTGAGTTTCGTTTCCGAGCAATAACTTTTAGCTGACGATGCCAAGCCTCAATACTGTTTTGGGGAAAGCGATATTGGACTCATTGTGCACTGACCAAAATTTTGGGGGCAAAACTGTTTTGTATCTTCGTCTTCAAGAGTACTATAAAATTGATTATAGTACTCAGAGACTTCGTCGTGAGGCAAAAATGCCAGAGCTTTTAACATTCTAATATGTAAGGAAAAATATGAATCATTTCCATATTTCTGAACCAATCTGCAAACAAAACAAATTAAATATTCAGTACTTTATGGTAGTTAGTTGCGATGAAATTGTTCAGTATATCAATATATTACACAATATACCTTTCTTTTTGTATTTTACGCCAAATTATTTGACTAAAATGAAAGAAGCATCCTAGCAATCTCGTATCGGGAAAATATTTACTAAGGATTCGTTTTGGATTTAATTGTATGCCACATCCTCGAGCCAATTCAATGAGCTCAATGAAAATTGTCGCATAGCTGTCCACATATAATCATACATTCATGGTTGAAATATTTTTCTGACAAAATAAAAAGTTCATTTTCCAAAACATACAAACTTAATGGAATATCTATTTCTTCTATCGAATTTGGTTCACGAAGTCCTACTTTCGCTCTTTTTATCCTGTTAATTTTTTGCTTTTGAACACTTTTTGTGGGTAAATAGTCACGGCTGATGGGAACGGTCTCAACAACAGATTTCTGAATTATTTGGCTTGTAGTCAGCAAGCTTGTTTTCGCCAACTTTTTCAAATTATTAGCTTTTACGACATTGACCTCATCTGGAAACGGTTCATGGGAGTGATCCTTTGAATACTTTGTAATCGTATGCACATTGTCAATAAGTGTTGTACCAAGACGCGAACAACATTTCTTTTGTATTCTTTTAGAACAGGCCCAATTATATGTTTTTTTTTTGTAGATCGCTCCAAATAAAAAAAATATCCGTCAACACAGAGCATGTCTTTACTTTTATTAGACTTAACAAGGGAGACTTTCGCCATATTAAAAAGAGTCAATATTTATTTATACAAAAACTTTTATTATTTCTTTAAATTCGTAACTTTCCCAAACTTGATTCATGCACGTTGGCCAGCCACTATCAATAGAACTAATCAAAACTCTCTTTGTAAACTTATTTGACCTGCTGTAAACGAGAAGCAAAAACAAAAGACCGCTGGGTTTGGTTCTGTCGTTGTCGTATCGTATTTCTATAAATTTTACAACAAAAAACGTAAAATGAAAGAATGGGAATTGATTAAAACAGTTACATAGATATTTGAATGAAGTATACAGAAAATATTGCAATTATTCTACAATATTTTTTAGCACGGTTGCTCGAATTTCATTCACATTGTTTCTGAAGCTATAAATACATACAAACATATGTACATTTGCTTTATGTAAATCTGTTTTATAATATAGGAAACCATATGGGTCAAGACAAGTCATGTATTGGCAGTATTTTGTTTTGCAAAATTCTGTATTGAAAAACCGGAAGAGCATATGGATAAATAAAAAAGTGCGCACTACACATATACATAATTTTGATTTACAGAATTTAAAATTACAGTGTTCCGCAATACAGAATTTTAACATTACAGAATTTTGCATTCCAGATTTTTGAATACAGAATTTTGAACCAGAACCATATTGTACCCAACCCGTATCAGTTAATTAGATATGGACTTTTCAATATTTCCACCTCCTTTCAATATAACTTTTATGAAAAAGTAGGCGTGCTCGCGAAGCGATTTCGTTTATTTTCTATATCTGAATTTAACAGAACAATAGTATGCCCTCTACAAAATTTAGTTATACTAGCATAAACTGTTCTGAAGTTATTAAGAGTCAAAATTTTAAAATATCTTCAAATAAATGTGGTCGGTGCCACGCCCCTTTTCAAAAAATTTGATAAAATCCGCCTTAGAACATCTAAATCAATACATATTGCAAATTTTTTCATTGTAGCTGCTTCTGATATTGCATTAACACGTTTTATACGTTTTTTGAAATTTTCGATATCGAAAAAGGAGCGTGGTTATGGTCCGATTTTACCCATTTTCAATACCAATCTATTCTCGTGTTAACGGACAGACGGACGGACATGGCTCAATCAATTTTTTTTTCGATCCTGATGATATTGATATATGGAAGTCTATATCTATCTCGATTCCTTTATACCAAAACTCTGTATTGAAAAACCGGAAGAGCATATGATAAATATAAAAAGTGGGCACTTTTTTTATTTATCCATATGCTCTTCCGGTTTTTCAATACAGAATTTTACAAAACAAAATACTGCCAATACATAATTTTGATTTACAGAATTTAAAATTACAGAATTAAAACATTACAGAATTTTGCATTACAGATTTTTGAATACAGAATTTTGAACCAAAATCATATTGTACCCAACCCTAATGTTAATGTTAATGTTAATGTTAATGTTAATGTTAATGTTAATGTTAATGTTAATGTTAATGTTAATGTTAATGTTAATGTTAATGTTAATGTTAATGTTAATGTTAATGTTAATGTTAATGTTAATGTTAATGTTAATGTTAATGTTAATGTTAATGTTAATGTTAATGTTAATGTTAATGTTAATGTTAATGTTAATGTTAATATTAATGTTAATGTTAATGTTAATGTTAATGTTAATGTTAATGTTAATGTTAATGTTAATGTTAATGTTAATGTTAATGTTAATGTTAATGTTAATGTTAATGTTAATGTTAATGTTAATGTTAATGTTAATGTTAATGTTAATGTTAATGTTAATGTTAATGTTAATGTTAATGTTAATGTTAATGTTAATATTAATGTTAATGTTAATGTTAATGTTAATGTTAATGTTAATGTTAATGTTAATGTTAATGTTAATGTTAATGTTAATGTTAATGTTAATGTTAATGTTAATGTTAATGTTAATGTTAATGTTAATGTTAATGTTAATGTTAATGTTAATGTTAATGTTAATGTTAATGTTAATGTTAATGTTAATGTTAATGTTAATGTTAATGTTAATGTTAATGTTAATGTTAATGTTAATGTTAATGTTAATGTTAATGTTAATGTTAATGTTAATGTTAATGTTAATGTTAATGTTAATGTTAATGTTAATGTTAATGTTAATGTTAATGTTAATGTTAATGTTAATGTTAATGTTAATGTTAATGTTAATGTTAATGTTAATGTTAATGTTAATGTTAATGTTAATGTTAATGTTAATGTTAATGTTAATGTTAATGTTAATGTTAATGTTAATGTTAATGTTAATGTTAATGTTAATGTTAATGTTAATGTTAATGTTAATGTTAATGTTAATGTTAATGTTAATGTTAATGTTAATGTTAATGTTAATGTTAATGTTAATGTTAATGTTAATGTTAATGTTAATGTTAATGTTAATGTTAATGTTAATGTTAATGTTAATGTTAATGTTAATGTTAATGTTAATGTTAATGTTAATGTTAATGTTAATGTTAATGTTAATGTTAATGTTAATGTTAATGTTAATGTTAATGTTAATGTTAATGTTAATGTTAATGTTAATGTTAATGTTAATGTTAATGTTAATGTTAATGTTAATGTTAATGTTAATGTTAATGTTAATGTTAATGTTAATGTTAATGTTAATGTTAATGTTAATGTTAATGTTACTGTTAATGTTAATGTTAATGTTAATGTTAATGTTAATGTTAATGTTAATGTTAATGTTAATGTTAATGTTAATGTTAATGTTAATGTTAATGTTAAAGTTAATGTTAATGTTAATCTCTGCTTTTCAAAATTCTTTTGGATGAAAATTCTGTAAAAATCAAAAAAAAAATTCTGTCCAGCCTAAATTTTTTTGGTTCAATATTCTGTATTTAAAATTCTAATTCTGTATGATGAAAATGATGGAGAACTGAAATTCTGTATATTAAAATTCTGGAATCCAAATTACTTTCGATCAAAATGCTGTAAAAATATGACCAAATAAGCAGATAGCCTGATAAACACGCTTACCTGAATAGCACATTTATTTTATGAATAATGGAGTTCCGATTTTATAGAAACAGAAATTTTGCAAAAATAATGTCAAGAATATGAAAATTGATGTATGTACCAAATTATATAATTATAGCGGTATTAGTTAATTAGATATGGACTTTTCAATATTTCCACCTCCTTTCAATATAACTTTTATGAAAAAGTAGGAGTGCTCGCTAAGCGATTTCGTTTATTTTCTATATCTGAATTTAACAGAACAATAGTATGCCTTCCACAAAATTTAGTTATACTAGCATAAACTGTTCTGAAATTATTAAGAGTCAAAATTTTAAAATATCTTCAAATAAATGAGTCGTTCAGTGTATAAAGGGAATGAGTCCAAAAATTTGAAATGGAGAAAAACGACAAAACAGTTGACGTTGATATTAAAACTATTTGTTACGACAAAACTAAAAAGTAAAGTTCCAAAACTAGTTATTATTACTTCTTTTACAATTTCTAAAAATTCAATGTTAGTATGTAAGTGGATATGTTCACAAAACCTGTTAATATGACACAAATATGTTTTTATTGATAAGGGTTTCAGTGGAAAAAGGGAATAAGTCCACCAAAATTTTTGTTGTTAATATCGATACCGTGAAAATGCAAATTAATTATGTTTTGAATTTGAGCATTCGTTCGGAAATAAAAAGAAAAAATGTTCATCTACTTAAATATTGGCTTACTTCCCGTAGTGTTTAATTGAATTAGTATATTTTGGAAAGAGTACATTTTTTTTTTTAATTTTGTAAAAAAAAGGCTGCAGATAATTTGTTTTTTAGCTCAGTGCATTCGCACAGTTTTATTTTTAATGAACTTAAAAAATAACATAAAAAATTCCTTATTTTGAAAACAAAAATAACTTTAAAAATTTCTTCTTTTTGAATGAATCTTTATTATAACAATTTCATTTAACAAAATATAATGTCGTCGGAAGGATCATTTTTACTTGAACCTGTTTTCAAGTTTTTATAAAAAGTATGGTGAACGGGAGGGATATATTTTAATAAATCAATCATATCCTTTTTCTTTTCTTTTGTTATAGTTTTGCTTTGAATCAGGCTGGAATGTTATTGACATTGTCTTTCCCTGCTTTCTTATATTTATAATATTTAAAAAAATACCATTCAATTTTACTTACTTAATATGCACAGGTCAAAAAATTAAAAATGTTTACGAAATCTTTTTAATAAGAAACTCTTTTAACCACAGCGATATCAAAACAGCAATCAAAGGTCGATTTCATATGTAATAAGGCATAAAGTAAGATTACAGTTACGCTTCCGATTGCTGCTCTCATACATTAACAACAACAAATTAAAGAACACAAAAAAAAATTGGCAGGTAGCGAAAACTCGAAGAGAGACAAGAATTAGAAACAAATAATAGTGATTAAAAGCAAAGTTAACAAGTGATTAATGCAATATAAATGCACACGTGGACATATTCCCTTTTTCCACTGAAAATACAAATGTTTTGTTTCGTACAAAAAAATCTTTTGTCTTTAAAAGAGGTTTGCCGTTGAAATTTGAAAATAAAACTTTTACCATTCACAGTTAGTCATAAAAGGAAGAGTATCCACGCGAAATCTCAAGAAAGCCAAAAATGGACTCATTCCCTTTATACACTGATCGACTCAAATGTGGGCGGTGCCACTCCCCTTTTAAAAAAATTTGATAAAATCGGCCTTAGAACATCTAAATCAATACATGAGCCGGTTATTTTGAAAGTGGTTCAAGTCCATTTTTAAAAAAAATTGAGTTAATGATGACAATAGTCACAGCCATACACAATCTTTTCTTTTATAAACAATTTAAGTCTAATATTATTAAAATCGCTATGATTTGGGGCTCTTGAAAATTGGCTAGTTACTGAAACGAACAAAAAATTTATTTTGAAAGTGGTTTAAGTCGACTGAAAAAAAAACTTGCATATGGAATGTCTAATGGTACAAAATTCCCCACAAACGCATCATTGCACAGTACAGCAATAAAATTCACTACAAAGCAGTAAAATTTATAACGGGAAAAATTGCATAAATAAATACATTACATAAATAAAAATCTGTATCTAAATTAAAAGCTTCCGTATTTATTTTCAAACTGTTACATTCATACCAATCGGGTTAGGGGGTTACAATATACCCGCGGTTGGTATGGCTGTCGTAAAATGCGACTAAAATCCACGATTTAACCTGCTGGCGCTGTCCGAGGGGCATATTCCTTTTGCTAATTCCTACTGCAAATTGTGCGGCGCAACATAAAAAGTCCCCAATGAAACTCAACAGCTTTGTTGGTAGGTTAAAACCGTTCATACGGTTAATGGCATTTAATTATTACATTCATCTGCATTAAAAATAAGGTATTTACAATTTATATTATTTAATTTCATCAAAGTAGTATCAAAACCGATTTGATATACAATTCCTTTGGGTAATTTGACTAATGTTTTTGTGAAAGTATGTTGTTTGCTTGTCAAACCCATGTAATAATTTTATTTTACTCATATAAAGGTAGTGGAGTAATTTTAAGTAAACTAATTGACTTACAATCATTTGAGTAAAGAACAAGAAGTGGACTTATATTCCTTTTGATAAACAAAAAAGTGATTTTATGAATTTTGAAAGTGGTTTAAGTCCATTCGAGGTTCTGAAATACATCTTATTTTTCTAGTAAAGTTTATAAAACGTATTACATTATATATTCTAACATGTTTACGCCCGCAAAGCCATGAAAACAACTTGATACCTGCTAACAATATTTTTAAAACAATGCAAACGCAAACCCTTAAATATCTCAGTTCAAGAACAAATGGACTTGAACCACTTTCAAAATAACCGGCTCACATATTGCAAATTTTATCATTGTAGCTGCTTCTGATATTGAATAACCCGTTTTATACGTTTTTTGAAATTTTTATACCTGTACAACCAACCGTTATCCCAACAAAGTTATAATACCCTTGTACTAGTACTAGTACGCTGGGTATAAAAACGTACAATAAAACAATGGGAATTGATTAACAGTTGCTTTGCTAAATTCTGTATTGAAAAACTGGAAGAGCATATGGATAAATATAAAAAGTGTTAATGTTAATGTTAATGTTAATGTTAATGTTAATGTTAATGTTAATGTTAATGTTAATGTTAATGTTAATGTTAATGTTAATGTTAATGTTAATGTTACTGTTAATGTTAATGTTAATGTTAATGTTAATGTTACTGTTAATGTTAATGTTAATGTTAATGTTACTGTTAATGTTAATGTTAATGTTAATGTTAATGTTAATGTTAATGTTAATGTTAATGTTAATGTTAATGTTAATGTTAATGTTAATGTTAATGTTAATGTTAATGTTAATGTTAATGTTAATGTTAATGTTAATGTTAATGTTAATGTTAATGTTAATGTTAATGTTAATGTTAATGTTAATGTTAATGTTAATGTTAATGTTAATGTTAATGTTAATGTTAATGTTAATGTTAATGTTAATGTTAATGTTAATGTTAATGTTAATGTTAATGTTAATGTTAATGTTAATGTTAATGTTAATGTTAATGTTAATGTTAATGTTAATGTTAATGTTAATGTTAATGTTAATGTTAATGTTAATGTTAATGTTAATGTTAATGTTAATGTTAATGTTAATGTTAATGTTAATGTTAATGTTAATGTTAATGTTAATGTTAATGTTAATGTTAATGTTAATGTTAATGTTAATGTTAATGTTAATGTTAATGTTAATGTTAATGTTAATGTTAATGTTAATGTTAATGTTAATGTTAATGTTAATGTTAATGTTAATGTTAATGTTAATGTTAATGTTAATGTTAATGTTAATGTTAATGTTAATGTTAATGTTAATGTTAATGTTAATGTTAATGTTAATGTTAATGTTAATGTTAATGTTAATGTTAATGTTAATGTTAATGTTAATGTTAATGTTAATGTTAATGTTAATGTTAATGTTAATGTTAATGTTAATGTTAATGTTAATGTTAATGTTAATGTTAATGTTAATGTTAATGTTAATGTTAATGTTAATGTTAATGTTAATGTTAATGTTAATGTTAATGTTAATGTTAATGTTAATGTTAATGTTAATGTTAATGTTAATGTTAATGTTAATGTTAATGTTAATGTTAATGTTAATGTTAATGTTAATGTTAATGTTAATGTTAATGTTAATGTTAATGTTAATGTTAATGTTAATGTTAATGTTAATGTTAATGTTAATGTTAATGTTAATGTTAATGTTAATGTTAATGTTAATGTTAATGTTAATGTTAATGTTAATGTTAATGTTAATGTTAATGTTAATGTTAATGTTAATGTTAATGTTAATGTTAATGTTAATGTTAATGTTAATGTTAATGTTAATGTTAATGTTAATGTTAATGTTAATGTTAATGTTAATGTTAATGTTAATGTTAATGTTAATGTTAATGTTAATGTTAATGTTAATGTTAATGTTAATGTTAATGTTAATGTTAATGTTAATGTTAATGTTAATGTTAATGTTAATGTTAATGTTAATGTTAATGTTAATGTTAATGTTAATGTTAATGTTAATGTTAATGTTAATGTTAATGTTAATGTTAATGTTAATGTTAATGTTAATGTTAATGTTAATGTTAATGTTAATGTTAATGTTAATGTTAATGTTAATGTTAATGTTAATGTTAATGTTAATGTTAATGTTAATGTTAATGTTAATGTTAATGTTAATGTTAATGTTAATGTTAATGTTAATGTTAATGTTAATGTTAATGTTAATGTTAATGTTAATGTTAATGTTAATGTTAATGTTAATGTTAATGTTAATGTTAATGTTAATGTTAATGTTAATGTTAATGTTAATGTTAATGTTAATGTTAATGTTAATGTTAATGTTAATGTTAATGTTAATGTTAATGTTAATGTTAATGTTAATGTTAATGTTAATGTTAATGTTAATGTTAATGTTAATGTTAATGTTAATGTTAATGTTAATGTTAATGTTAATGTTAATGTTAATGTTAATGTTAATGTTAATGTTAATGTTAATGAATCAAAGGATATGAAAAAAAAATTTGTTGCTATGTATTTAGGATAGAAAGAATCGACTTTTTTATGCTGTATAGTGAGTCTGAGATATCGAACGTACCAGAATGAGAATTATAATCTTGACACAAACAACGAAAAGGCTCATTTAATTCAAAATTAGTCCGGCACTGCTTCAAGATAAGTGGTTTAAAATGTCTTGATATGCGAGAAGGTACATTGAAGTTCACTTCGCTCAAAAGAAACGGGCTTACGATTGAACCATTTAGTAATTTAATCATGAAGACAATTCCAAGCATTTCTCTCCGACTAGAAAGGCTGTGAAGATTAATTAGTTTTAAGCGACTCGTATACGATGGCAAATTATACAAGGGATCCCAGTGAAGATCTCTTAAGGCAAATAGTAAAAATTGTTTTTGAACTGATTCTAAGCGATCCGCGTGGACCTGGGGGGTTACTCTGTATTGCGATACGAAAGTGAATGCGATGCGAAAATCAAATGCGATGCGATAACCAAATGGTACTCTGTATTGCTTTCGCATTGCGAACAGTGTTGCTTGCTTTCGCTTTTAGCTGTTTTCATGTTTAGGTAGGCATTACTGCCAAAAATATCAACGAATGTAAGAGCAAAAGAAATAAAAAAATAATTTGACAACTCTGTGTTTGTTTACTTCTAAAGTTGTGTGTTTATTAGTTTGAGAGTTTCAATAGCAAGTTTTTAATAAAACTCGAAGAAATAAATTAAGTTTGTTTAAAATGGATTCTGTGGCACTTTGGGAAGACAAAAATGAGCGTCTTGATAGGAGAATCATTCGGGATAGTTCCAATATAATGAGCCTAAGTGATTAAGCTGCGACGTCGCCCTCTTCCACAAATTTGTTGCAGTGTTTCTTCCACTGGCAGACTTAAGCAATCCCTTGGATAAGTCGGGATGCGCCTGGACAAGGAGCTCAAATTGTTTTGGCTGCGTGTGCTTCATTTTGGTTTTTTACTAAAAAATTAACAATATAATCATTACAATTCATTATTTTTGTTAAATAACTACTTACATTTTTACTTACATTTTATGGCGGTGCGATTTCTTTTTGCTGTAACAAAGGAAATTACCATTGAAGTTATAAATAAACATAAAACATAGCTAAATTAAAATATTTGTTTGTAAAAACTTACCTATTTTGGCGGTGCGGCTGATTTTCTTTAAATTTGTTCGCGGTGCTACTGCTTTTTGTTGTAGCAAAGAAAATTAGCATTCGTCAAGCATTTGACATTTGCTTTCGCGATACAGAGTGCCGCGAATTCGAAAGGGTAAAATTGAATGCGAAAGGGAAAAGGCAATTGCGAAAATGTCAATTTCAGTAGCAAATGCCGAGTTACAGAGTGCCGTGACAGCAAATGCTAAAAAAATGTCTTTCGCATCGCGATACAGAGTAACCCCCCTGGTAACGCGGGTTCCAAACAATAGAACCGTATTCAAGTATCGGTCTGACTAATGTAGTAAAGAGAGTTTTAGTTACATAAGGGTCGCTAAATTCTTTAGACCATCGTTTAACAAATGCTAGAACGCCTCTAGCTTTATTGACTGTTACGTTAATGTGGCAGTTGAAACTGAGTTTGCAATCCATAGTAACCCCAAGGTCAACAAAATCATATATTTGCTCAAGATTGTAATTGTTAATTGTATAGGAAGCTGGCTGTGAAATTCCTCTCGAAAAACGCATGTATTTACATTTCTTTAGATTAAGCGGCATATAATTTAAATCGCACCAAGTAACTAGTGTATTTAGATCTGATTGAAGCTTATTGCTATCTTCGGGTGATGCAAATGACAAGAAAAGCTTTACATCGTCGGCATACATTAACATTTTCGAAAATTCTATTACTGTAGAAATATCATTTATAAACAACAAGAACAGAATCGGGCCCAGATGGCTTCCTTGAGGAACTCCAGAGGAGACATAAATGACATCGGATTCACAATTTTTAAACACTACTTTTTGTATTCTGTCGCTAAGGTAAGAAGAGATCCAGCGATTGAGACCCGGCTGGAAACCCAACTGATCTAGTTTATGAATAAGTAACGAGTGACACACTTTATCGAAAGCTTTGCTGAAATCAGTATAAATAACGTCGGTGTGCAGATTTTTTCTAAAGCCAATTGAGACATGATTTGTAAATTCAAGTAAATTTGTAACGGTGGACTTTCCCTTACAGAACCCGTGTTGACAGTCAGAAATCAAGGTAGAGAAAGGATTCGTAAGCTGATTGGTAACAATAGCTTCAAACATTTTTGGGATGGCAGACAGCTTCGCTATGCCACGATAGTTCTCTATAGAAGCCCTGCTTCCGCTTTTATGAAGCGGTAGAAGAAACGACTCTTTCCATGCTGTTGGAAAAACACCACACTTTAGTGACAGATTGAACAAATTGGTAAGGGGTTTGTAAATATTGTTAGCGCACTTCTTCAAGAAGCATGTAGAAATCCTATCAGGACCACATTTAAAAGATTATTTCAAGGTTTTCAGATAAACAAGAACATCATTGGCGCATATAGTTGGACAATTAATTAAATTGTTCCCATGTAGCTCATAGGGATAATTTACAAAGTCAGAATTGGTGACGGCAGAATAGTTAGAAGTGAAAAATTGCGCAGAGAAATTTGCGATATCTTGATTATTGCTAGATAAAATGTCTTTATATTTCATGGCTGAGGGAAATCTCACTACTTTTCGTTTAGAATTTACGAAATCATAAAATGACTTCGGATTGCGAATAATGTCTCTTTTTGTTTTAGAGATATAGGCTTTATAGCACTTTTTATGCAAGTCGATGTACCTCTTACGTAGAACAGAATACAACAAGTAATGTTTGTTTAACCCCGATTTCTTAAATAATTTGAAATTTTTCTATTTTTCAACATCATAAGCTCTTTAGTAAACCAAGCTTGCGTTGGATGATCATATGTTATTTTACGTTTAGGAACAAACTTCTCAAATAAGTAGTAAATAGTTTGATTAAAGTGTAAAACATTTGAATCGCTATCGCCACAAAGCTCAGGCCAAGTTAATTTAGACAGTTCCCTATTTAATTTCTTATAGTTGGCTTTTGAGAAGTTAAAATCAAAGTTACTAATTGAGCAGCATTGTGTACATTGGCCATTACTTAAGGTTTCGTGCAATATTTCCATAGAAGGGTGGTAGACGTATTCGGGTAAAGCCAACGGATCACAACGATTTACAGAAAATTTATCATCAACATAAATTAAATCTAAGATTTTACCAAACTTGTTAGAGTTAACATTTATTTGACTAAGGCAGAGATCGGAAATTCCATCCAAAAAGTCATTGAAGCCCAGTTTGGATGGATTTGGAATAATGTTTCCATCAGATATGTTCCACGATATATGCGGTAGGTTGAAATCACCTAAAACAATCATCGAGTCAGAAGCTTTAGTCAATAAGTTAACAGTTTTGAGCAGAGAGACATGCTGCATGTAGATTGAAAGATCAGATGCTGGAGGGATGTAGCAAACAGATAAGTACATATACACGTTCTCTAGCTGGATGCGGACGCATTTAAACTCAATGGAATCCGTGTTAGGTACATTAACCTCCTCTGAAGGAATGGAGGAATGAAATTCCCGCACAAGAGCCCCGGGAGGCCAAAAAGAACTGTTCAAAAGAGAGTCAAAATCTTTTCCGGATACATCAATTTTAAAAGAAGACATATTCCGTTGGTAACCGAAATTAAATTTTCTAACAGTGAAGGTTTTATCTTTAATCTTAGAAGAAATATGGTACCTCAAATCATCTTCAGTAGTGTCTGGATTTAGCCGAGACACAAAAATCGATTTTTTTTGAGGGACCACAACCAGCTTTCTAACAATCGGTTCGGACTCCATCGCAATAGTTGGAGGTTCCAGGGTTTTTTATTTGTTGTTGGGGGCGTTTTTGGACGTTGCCCGAACAACCGTACTAGGTACTGGAGATGCCAAATCTATAAGTTCAATGGTTGGAGGCAAGTTCAGCGCCGTTGATTTAGTAGGCAGATCAACCGTACGTCTGCTCGTGTTTTCGCGATTGGCTTCGCGATTTTCAGGGCATTCCAAATCTAAAACTACAGGCTTTAAAGTCTTGAAAATATTTTCATACCTCTTGAACTTTTCAGTCAGCAGTGAAAAATCTTTGGCGATTTCAGAAAACCCGTTTCTAATGTGCCTAAAGGTTTTACATAGCTCAACTTCCGACGATCGACATTTAGCACAGGACCAGCGCAGGCCTTTGCCGTCGTTAATGAAGTCAGCTATCCTACCAGTTAACCCGGCGCATTTTGCGTGGACAAGTCCATCGCACAGCCAGCACGCTACAAAGCGTTCGGACTCGCTTTTAATCTGACAATTTTCAAACAAACACGACATTTTTTTAAAAAAAAAGTTAATTAAAAGAAATATAAAAAATTTAGTTTTATGAAAATGAAAGTGAAAATTAATGTTATCAAATCACAAGAAAAAGCAACCCTGACAGTTTGAAGGGCACAGAACTGAGCGAGCAGTTTTAGACACACTGTAATTGACGTTTAATAAACCACGCAAACAGCTGTAACAAAAGAGAGATTAAAAAAGCAAATCAGCACACAACAACAATTGCAATGTAAAGTACGAGCCTTCCAAATGCAACAAATAAAATATGCAAAAAAAGAAACTCGGCACACACAAAATCAGTGTAATGAATTTAGATAATTTATCACTATTCAAAGCTTTAAGTAAACTTTTTCACACCAAGTTGTGAAGCACATTAAATATTTAACTCTTTTTTAACTTTAAATGTAACTTTTGATTTTTAGAATATCAAGAAATTATTTAATTGTTAAAGAAAATCACAGAGAAAATAAAAACACAACTACACAGCTTGACGTTTGCGTTCGTTAATGTTAATGTTAATGTTAATGTTAATGTTAATGTTAATGTTAATGTTAATGTTAATGTTAATGTTAATGTTAATGTTACTGTTAATGTTAATGTTAATGTTAATGTTAATGTTAATGTTAATGTTAATGTTAATGTTAATGTTAATGTTAATGTTAATGTTAATGTTAATGTTAATGTTAATGTTAATGTTAATGTTAATGTTAATGTTAATGTTAATGTTAATGTTAATGTTAATGTTAATGTTAATGTTAATGTTAATGTTAATGTTAATGTTAATGTTAATGTTAATGTTAATGTTAATGTTAATGTTAATGTTAATGTTAATGTTAATGTTAATGTTAATGTTAATGTTAATGTTAATGTTAATGTTAATGTTAATGTTAATGTTAATGTTAATGTTAATGTTAATGTTAATGTTAATGTTAATGTTAATGTTAATTTTAATGTTAATGTTAATGTTAATTTTAATGTTAATGTTAATGTTAATGTTAATGTTAATGTTAATGTTAATGTTAATGTTAATGTTAATGTTAATGTTAATGTTAATGTTAATGTTAATGTTAATGTTAATGTTAATGTTAATGTTAATGTTAATGTTAATGTTAATGTTAATGTTAATGTTAATGTTAATGTTAATGTTAATGTTAATGTTAATGTTAATGTTAATGTTAATGTTAATGTTAATGTTAATGTTAATGTTAATGTTAATGTTAATGTTAATGTTAATGTTAATGTTAATGTTAATGTTAATGTTAATGTTAATGTTAATGTTAATGTTAATGTTAATGTTAATGTTAATGTTAATGTTAATGTTAATGTTAATGTTAATGTTAATGTTAATGTTAATGTTAATGTTAATGTTAATGTTAATGTTAATGTTAATGTTAATGTTAATGTTAATGTTAATGTTAATGTTAATGTTAATGTTAATGTTAATGTTAATGTTAATGTTAATGTTAATGTTAATGTTAATGTTAATGTTAATGTTAATGTTAATGTTAATGTTAATGTTAATGTTAATGTTAATGTTAATGTTAATGTTAATGTTAATGTTAATGTTAATGTTAATGTTAATGTTAATGTTAATGTTAATGTTAATGTTAATGTCTGCTTTTCAAAATTCTTTTGGATGAAAATTCTGTAAAAATCAAAAAAAAAATTCTGTCCAGCCTAAATTTTTTTGGTTCAATATTCTGTATGATGAAAATGATGGAGAACTGAAATTCTGTATATTAAAATTCTGGAATCCAAATTATTTCGATCAAAATGCTGTAAAAATATAACCAAATAAGCAGATAGCCTGATAAACACGCTTACCTGAATAGCACATTTATTTTATGAATAATGGAGTTCCGATTTTATAGAAACAGAAATTTTGCAAAAATAATGTCAAGAGTATGAAAATTGATGTATGTACCAAATTATATAATTATAGCGGTATCAGTTAATTAGATATGGACTTTTCAATATTTCCACCTCCTTTCAATATAACTTTTATGAAAAAGTAGGAGTGCTCGCTAAGCGATTTCGTTTATTTTCTATATCTGAATTTAACAGAACAATAGTATGCCCTCTACAAAATTTAGTTATACTAGCATAAACTGTTCTGAAGCTATTAAGAGTCAAAATTTTAAAATATCTTCAAATAAATGAGTCGTTCAGTGTATAAAGGGAATGAGAAAAACGACAAAACAGTTGACGTTGATATTAAAACTATTTGTTACGACAAAACTAAAAAGTAAAGTTCCAAAACTATTTATTATTACTTCTTTTACAATTTCTAAAAATTTAATGTTGGTATGTAAGTGGATGTGTTCACAAAACCTGTTAATATGACACAAATATGTTTTTATTGATAAGGGTTTCAGTGGAAAAAGGGAATAAGTCTACCAAAATTTTTGTTGTTAATATCGATACCGTGAAAATGCAAATTAATTATGTTTTGAATTTGAGCATTCGTTCGGAAATAAAAAGAAAAAATGTTCATCTACTTAAATATTGGCTTACTTCCCGTAGTGTTTTAATTGAATTAGTATATTTTGGAAAGAGTACATTTTTTTTTAATTTTGTAAAAAAAAAAGCTGCAGATAATTTGTTTTTTAGCTCAGTGCATTCGCACAGTTTTATTTTTAATGAACTTAAAAAATAACATAAAAAATTCCTTATTTTGAAAACAAAAATAACTTTTAAAATTTCTTCTTTTTGGATGAATCTTTATTATAACAATTTCATTTAACAAAATATAATGTCGTCGGAAGGATCATTTTGACTTGAACGGGAGGAATATATTTTAATAAATCAATCATATCCTTTTTCTTTTCTTTTGTTATAGCTCTGGTTTGAATCAGGCTATTCAATAACATTGTCTTTCCCTGCTTTCTTATATTTATAATATTTAAAAAAATACCATTCAATTGTACTTACTTAATATGCACAGGTCAAAAAATTAAAAATGTTTACGAAATCTTTTTAATAAGAAACTCTTTTAACCACAGCGATATCAAAACAGCAATCAAAGGTCGATTTCATATGTAATAAGGCATAAAGTAAGATTACAGTTACGCTTCCGATTGCTGCTCTCATACATTAACAACAACAAATTAAAGAACACAAAAAAAAATTGGCAGGTAGCGAAAACTCGAAGAGAGACAAGAATTAGAAACAAATAATAGTGATTAAAAGCAAAGTTAACAAGTGATTAATGCAATATAAATGCACACGTGGACATATTCCCTTTTTCCACTGAAAATACAAATGTTTTGTTTCGTACAAAAAAATCTTTTGTCTTTAAAAGAGGTTTGCCGTTGAAATTTGAAAATAAAACTTTTACCATTCACAGTTAGTCATAAAAGGAAGAGTATCCACGCGAAATCTCAAGAAAGCCAAAAATGGACTCATTCCCTTTATACACTGATCGACTCAAATGTGGGCGGTGCCACGCCCCTTTTAAAAAAATTTGATAAACTCGGCCTTAGAACATCTAAATCAATACATGAGCCGGTTATTTTGAAAGTGGTTCAAGTCCATTTTTAAAAAAAATTTAGTTAATGATGACAGCCATACACAATCTTTTCTTTTATAAACACTTTAAGTCTAACATTATTAAAATCGCTATGATTTGGGGCACTTGAAAATTGGCTAGTTACCGAAACGAACAAAAAATTTATTTTGAAAGTGGTTTAAGTCCACTGAAAAACAAAACTTGCATATGGAATGTCTAATGGTACAAAATTCCCCACAAACGCATCATTGCACAGTACAGCAATAAAATTCACCACAAAGCAGTAAAATTTATAACGGGAAAAATTACATAAATAAATACATTACATAAATAAAAATCTGTATCTAAATTAAAAGCTTCCGTATTTATTTTCAAACTGTTACATTCATACCAATCGGGTGCCCCCTAACAATATACCCGCGGTTGGTATGGCTGTCGTAAAATGCGACTAAAATCCACGATTTAACCTGCTGGCGCTGTCCGACGGGCATATTCCGTTTGCTAATTCCTACTGCAAATTGTGCGGCGCAACATAAAAAGTCCCCAATGAAACTCAACAGCTTTGTTGGTAGGTTAAAACCGTTCATACGGTTAATGGCATTTAAGTATTACATTCATCTGCATTAAAAATAAGGTATTTACAATTTCTATTATTTAATTTCATCAAAGTAGTATCAAAACCGATTTGATATACAATTCCTTTGGGTAATTTGACTAATGTATTTTGCTTGTCAAACCCATGTAATAATTTTATTTTACTCATATAAAGGTAGTGGAGTAATTTTAAGTAAACTAATTGACTTACAATCAGTTGAGTAAAGAACAAGAAGTGGACTTATATTCCTTTTGATAAACAAAAAAGTGATTTTATGAATTTTGAAAGTGGTTTAAGTCCATTCGAGGTTCTGAAATACATCTTATTTTTCTAGTAAAGTTTATAAAACGTATTACATTATATATTCTAACATGTGTACGGCCGCAAAGCCATGAAAACAACTTGATACCTGCTAACAATATTTTTGTAACAATGCAAACGCAATAAATATCTCAGTTCAAGAACAAATGGACTTGAACCACTTTCACATATTTCAAATTTTATCATTGTAGCTGCTTCTGATATTGAATAACCCGTTTTATACGTTTTTTGAAATTTTTATACCTGTTTTATACCAACCGTTATCCCAACAAAGTTATAATACACTTGTACTATTCAAAATTTTTTTTTTTAAATCAACTGTCTTAGAATTTGTTTCAATAAGGGCGTTATTGGATAAATAAGTAATAATGAAATATTGAATACAATTTTTAAATAGAGAGTTTTATTTTTTAGTAGAACTATATTATTTACTGCCTCTGCTATTCATGCAATTAAAAATTCTATAATAAAAATGAGATTCGAAGGTATTCATGGTCACTATTTTCGGTTAGTTCTTTAGATGCATCCCAATACATTTGTTTTCAAAATAACACGCATGTCTTGCTGCAAAAAAAATTCAAAGGTATCATTTTCCTGGAAAATACGACAACAGTTTTGTTATTATCTATTTATTTTTCTGTTTCTTAAAAACGTTATCAAACTTCTATATTTGGTAAAATTCTATAATGAAAATGAGATTCGAAGTTATTCGCCACCACTATTTTCGGCCGGGTATTTATATGCATCCTAAAATCCTGAAAAAGCTGTGTGTTTATATTTAAATGTAAACCTTTACTGTTCACGAGACTCCAATAATACAATTAGATTAAAAAGCACCCATGACCACATGACATAACTCATAAGCATCTGTGGCTTTGAGATTGCGAATTACAACCGCATGCAACACAACTGAAATAAACGAAAGAAATAATTACAGATTATGTCGCTCAATCACTAACCATTATATATATTATAAGTCCAACTATGTTGTTGGTATATGTTCATGAAATTTAATTTTGTTACTGAAATATTGACGGAATATGAAAGGAGGACTTTCAAACATTACTAAGTACCGTTTTTGCTATCTCCTATTAATGAATACTGGTATTTAATGGAAGGATTTTTTTTGTTAGTTGTCAAATTACCCGTCTTCAGAGTTAACCAGCTTTTATGAAAGCGACCCTCACTAACTCAACTATATATAATTATGTTAATGTTGATGTTAATGTTAATGTTAATGTTAATGTTAATGTTAATGTTAATGTTAATGTTAATGTTAATGTTAATGTTAATGTTAATGTTAATGTTAATGTTAATGTTAATGTTAATGTTAATGTTAATGTTAATGTTAATGTTAATGTTAATGTTAATGTTAATGTTAATGTTAATGTTAATGTTAATGTTAATGTTAATGTTAATGTTAATGTTAATGTTAATGTTAATGTTAATGTTAATGTTAATGTTAATGTTAATGTTAATGTTAAAGTTAATGTTAATGTTAATGTTAATGTTAATGTTAATGTTAATGTTAATGTTAATGTTAATGTTAATGTTAATGTTAATGTTAATGTTAATGTTAATGTTAATGTTAATGTTAATGTTAATGTTAATGTTAATGTTAATGTTAATGTTAATGTTAATGTTAATGTTAATGTTAATGTTAATGTTAATGTTAATGTTAATGTTAATGTTAATGTTAATGTTAATGTTAATGTTAATGTTAATGTTAATGTTAATGTTAATGTTAATGTTAATGTTAATGTTAATGTTAATGTTAATGTTAATGTTAATGTTAATGTTAATGTTAATGTTAATGTTAATGTTAATGTTAATGTTAATGTTAATGTTAATGTTAATGTTAATGTTAATGTTAATGTTAATGTTAATGTTAATGTTAATGTTAATGTTAATGTTAATGTTAATGTTAATGTTAATGTTAATGTTAATGTTAATGTTAATGTTAATGTTAATGTTAATGTTAATGTTAATGTTAATGTTAATGTTAATGTTAATGTTAATGTTAATGTTAATGTTAATGTTAATGTTAATGTTAATGTTAATGTTAATGTTAATGTTAATGTTAATGTTAATGTTAATGTTAATGTTAATGTTAATGTTAATGTTAATGTTAATGTTAATGTTAATGTTAATGTTAATGTTAATGTTAATGTTAATGTTAATGTTAATGTTAATGTTAATGTTAATGTTAATGTTAATGTTAATGTTAATGTTAATGTTAATGTTAATGTTAATGTTAATGTTAATGTTAATGTTAATGTTAATGTTAATGTTAATGTTAATGTTAATGTTAATGTTAATGTTAATGTTAATGTTAATGTTAATGTTAATGTTAATGTTAATGTTAATGTTAATGTTAATGTTAATGTTAATGTTAATGTTAATGTTAATGTTAATGTTAATGTTAATGTTAATGTTAATGTTAATGTTAATGTTAATGTTAATGTTAATGTTAATGTTAATGTTAATGTTAATGTTAATGTTAATGTTAATGTTAATGTTAATGTTAATGTTAATGTTAATGTTAATGTTAATGTTAATGTTAATGTTAATGTTAATGTTAATGTTAATGTTAATGTTAATGTTAATGTTAATGTTAATGTTAATGTTAATGTTAATGTTAATGTTAATGTTAATGTTAATGTTAATGTTAATGTTAATGTTAATGTTAATGTTAATGTTAATGTTAATGTTAATGTTAATGTTAATGTTAATGTTAATGTTAATGTTAATGTTAATGTTAATGTTAATGTTAATGTTAATGTTAATGTTAATGTTAATGTTAATGTTAATGTTAATGTTAATGTTAATGTTAATGTTAATGTTAATGTTAATGTTAAAGTTAATGTTAATGTTAATGTTAATGTCTGCTTTTCAAAATTCTTTTGGATGAAAATTCTGTAAAAATCAAAAAAAAAATTCTGTCCAGCCTAAATTTTTTTGGTTCAATATTCTGTATGATGAAAATGATGGAGAACTGAAATTCTGTATATTAAAATTCTGGAATCCAAATTATTTCGATCAAAATGCTGTAAAAATATAACCAAATAAGCAGATAGCCTGATAAACACGCTTACCTGAATAGCACATTTATTTTATGAATAATGGAGTTCCGATTTTATAGAAACAGAAATTTTGCAAAAATAATGTCAAGAGTATGAAAATTGATGTATGTACCAAATTATATAATTATAGCGGTATCAGTTAATTAGATATGGACTTTTCAATATTTCCACCTCCTTTCAATATAACTTTTATGAAAAAGTAGGAGTGCTCGCTAAGCGATTTCGTTTATTTTCTATATCTGAATTTAACAGAACAATAGTATGCCCTCTACAAAATTTAGTTATACTAGCATAAACTGTTCTGAAGTTATTAAGAGTCAAAATTTTAAAATATCTTCAAATAAATGAGTCGTTCAGTGTATAAAGGGAATGAGAAAAACGACAAAACAGTTGACGTTGATATTAAAACTATTTGTTACGACAAAACTAAAAAGTAAAGTTCCAAAACTATTTATTATTACTTCTTTTACAATTTCTAAAAATTTAATGTTAGTATGTAAGTGGATGTGTTCACAAAACCTGTTAATATGACACAAATATGTTTTTATTGATAAGGGTTTCAGTGGAAAAAGGGAATAAGTCTACCAAAATTTTTGTTGTTAATATCGATACCGTGAAAATGCAAATTAATTATGTTTTGAATTTGAGCATTCGTTCGGAAATAAAAAGAAAAAATGTTCATCTACTTAAATATTGGCTTACTTCCCGTAGTGTTTTAATTGAATTAGTATATTTTGGAAAGAGTACATTTTTTTTTAATTTTGTAAAAAAAAAAGCTGCAGATAATTTGTTTTCTAGCTCAGTGCATTCGCACAGTTTTATTTTTAATGAACTTAAAAAATAACATAAAAAATTCCTTATTTTGAAAACAAAAATAACTTTTAAAATTTCTTCTTTTTGGATGAATCTTTATTATAACAATTTCATTTAACAAAATAAAATGTCGTCGGAAGGATCATTTTGACTTGAACGGGAGGAATATATTTTAATAAATCAATCATATCCTTTTTCTTTTCTTTTGTTATAGCTCTGGTTTGAATCAGGCTATTCAATAACATTGTCTTTCCCTGCTTTCTTATATTTATAATATTTAAAAAAATACCATTCAATTGTACTTACTTAATATGCACAGGTCAAAAAATTAAAAATGTTTACGAAATCTTTTTAATAAGAAACTCTTTTAACCACAGCGATATCAAAACAGCAATCAAAGGTCGATTTCATATGTAATAAGGCATAAAGTAAGATTACAGTTACGCTTCCGATTGCTGCTCTCATACATTAACAACAACAAATTAAAGAACACAAAAAAAAATTGGCAGGTAGCGAAAACTCGAAGAGAAACAAGAATTAGAAACAAATAATAGTGATTAAAACCAAAGTTAACAAGTGATTAATGCAATATAAATGCACACATGGACTTATTCCCTTTTTCCACTGAAAATACAAATGTTTTGTTTCGAACAAAAAAATCTTTTGTCTTTAAAATAGGTTTGCCGTTGAAATTTGAAAATAAAACTTTTACCATATACAGTTAGTCATAAAAGGAAGTGTATCCACGCGAAATCTCAAGAAAGCCAAAAATGGACTCATTCCCTTTATACACTGATCGACTCAAAAGTGGGCGGTGCCACGCCCCTTTTCAAAAAATTTGATAAAATCGGCCTTAGAACATCTAAATCAATACATGAGCCGGTTATTTTGAAAGTGGTTCAAGTCCATTTTTTAAAAAAATTGAGTTAATGATGACAATAGTCACAGCCATACACAATCTTTTCTTTTATAAACAATTTAAGTCTAATATTATTAAAATCGCTATGATTTGGTTCACTTGAAAATTGGCTAGTTACCGAAATGAACAAAAAATTTATTTTGAAAGTGGTTTAAGTCCACTGAAAAACAAAACTTGCATATGGAATGTCTAATGGTACAAAATTCCCCACAAACGCATCATTGCACAGTACAGCAATAAAATTCATTACAAAGCAGTAAAATTTATAACGGGAAAAATTACATAAATAAATATATTACATAAATAAAAATCTGTATCTAAATTAAAAGCTTCCGTATTTATTTTCAAACTGTTACATTCATACCAATCGGGTTAGGGGGTTACAATATACCCGCGGTTGGTATGGCTGTCGTAAAATGCGACTAAAATCCACGATTTAACCTGCTGGCGCTGTCCGAGGGGCATATTCCTTTTGCTAATTCCTACTGCAAATTGTGCGGCGCAACATAAAAAGTCCCCAATGAAACTCAACAGCTTTGTTGGTAGGTTAAAACCGTTCATACGGTTAATGGCATTTAAGTATTACATTCATCTGCATTAAAAATAAGGTATTTACAATTTCTATTATTTAATTTCATCAAAGTAGTATCAAAACCGATTTGATATACAATTCCTTTGGGTAATTTGACTAATGTTTTTGTGAAAGTATGTGGTTTGCTTGTCAAACCCATGTAATAATTTCATTTTACTCATATAAAGGTAGTGGAGTAATTTTAAGTAAACTAATTGACTTACAATCATTTGATTAAAGAACAAGAAGTGGACTTATATTCCTTTTGATAAACAAAAAAGTGATTTTATTAATTTTGAAAGTGGTTTAAGTCCATTCCCATTCGAGGTTCTGAAATACATCTTATTTTTCTAGTAAAGTTTATAAAACGTATTACATTATATATTCTAACATGTGTACGGCCTCAAAGCCATGAAAACAACTTGATACCTGTTAACAATATTTTTGAAACAATGCAAACGCAAACCCTTAAATATCTCAGTTCAAGAACAAATGGACTTGAACCACTTTCAAAATAACCGGCTCACATATTGCAAATTTTATCATTGTAGCTGCTTCTGATATTGAATAACCCGTTTTATATGTTTTTTGAAATTTGTATACCTGTTTTATACCAACCGTTATCCCAACAAAGTTATAATACCCTTGTACTAGTACTAGTACGCTGGGTATAAAAACGTACAATAAAACAATGGGAATTGATTAACAGTTGCTTTGCAAAACTCTGTATTGAAAAACCGGAAGAGCATATGGATAAATATAAAAAGTGTTAATGTTAATGTTAATGTTAATGTTAATGTTAATGTTAATGTTAATGTTAATGTTAATGTTAATGTTAATGTTAATGTTAATGTTAATGTTAATGTTAATGTTAATGTTAATGTTAATGTTAATATTAATGTTAATGTTAATGTTAATGTTAATGTTAATGTTAATGTTAATGGTAATGTTAATGTTAATGTTAATGTTAATGTTAATGTTAATGTTAATGTTAATGTTAATGTTAATGTTAATGTTAATGTTAATGTTAATGTTAATGTTAATGTTAATGTTAATGTTAATGTTAATGTTAATGTTAATGTTAATGTTAATGTTAATGTTAATGTTAATGTTAATGTTAATGTTAATGTTAATGTTAATGTTAATGTTAATGTTAATGTTAATGTTAATGTTAATGTTAATGTTAATGTTAATGTTAATGTTAATGTTAATGTTAATGTTAATGTTAATGTTAATGTTAATGTTAATGTTAATGTTAATGTTAATGTTAATGTTAATGTTAATGTTAATGTTAATGTTAATGTTAATGTTAATGTTAATGTTAATGTTAATGTTAATGTTAATGTTAATGTTAATGTTAATGTTAATGTTAATGTTAATGTTAATGTTAATGTTAATGTTAATGTTAATGTTAATTTTAATGTGTCTGGCATAACTTCATAATATGCAATAGCTTTACCGCGGCAGTCCACGAGTTCCACCCGTCCTTTTTTTGTTGTATATAAAAAAATTAAAAATTGTATTATTTCAGTATTCAATTTTAAAAATTAAAAAAGTAATTATTAAAATACTAAAAAAAATTTATTATTAAATACTAAAATGACGATCCTACCATTGAACCATATCAACTATCTGCATCTTTACTCATCTCCATATCTACGATTCATCAATACACTTATTATAAACCGGACGTATTTAATGCATATATTTGCATATCCAATTCTGCATTGCAAATCATTACTGCAAATACTCAATAGTTATAAATCTTCACTTATGCAAAAACTTAATATGTGATAGGCTAAAACAAATTTTCTGCAAAACAATTTTATAAACAATTATTATATTAAATAACTTGCACTAGTTTACTAAACATTTAATATGCAGAATATTTATTAAATCACCTAAATGTGTGGAATGTTGTTCTTAGCATAATACAACCCATATTCGAAGAAGGTAAAAAAAATATTTAAGATATCTATATATTAATGGGCTAACATTATTTCCATACAATCAATTGCCAGAGTGTATCTCATAAAAACATGCATAATTCCAATTATTATATATTTTGATATTAGATTCAATTTTGGTTATGTAGCAAACCAGTTTCGTCGATGCGACATCTTCAATGCTTTATTTCGTTCTGATTTTTGTCTATCCGTTGTCATGTATTTATAGTCTGGACACTGTATCAGGTAGTGTTAGTCTGCGTGTACATGGGTCGTGTCCCACGACCGTACCCGAATGGGTACCTGCAATGAGGGTTGTTTCTGACGATCATTCATTAGTTGTACATGTTAGGTCAGGTAATTGGTTTGTGTGTGTTAGGTCAGGATTGGTTTCGACGCTCGTTAGTAATGTAGAAGTCGGTTATTTTTGTCTTCTGGTTCGTTTTGTGTGTCTGTTTGTTTATTGTTGGTCGTTTTTTTATAGTACCTGCGGTGTATTTTTGTCTTCTGGTTCGTTTTGTGTGTCTGTTTGTTTATTGTTGGTCGTTTTTTTATAGTACCTGCGGTGTTGTCTGGTTTGCTGTATATTAGTTTCAGGGGTTCAAATATTGCATCAGAAATGGTGTTAGTTTCACCAAAAGCCAAAGCTATTAACTACAGTATCTGAATGTTTTACTGTACATACAGCAGTGGCGCAGGTGGTAAGCACACCGTCTATGATGCGTGCGTTTGCAGGTTCAAGCACGGGTTCAGGGCAGGCTAAGTTTTTTTGTTGTTTTTACTAAATGGAATTTGCCTTGAAAAAAAGGCGCTTGTCGTCGTCGTGAGCGGACGTGTTTTCTATTCGCTCTTGCATTATATTTAGTAAGCATCATTTATATTGTCGTATTTGTGGCTTTTTAAGTTTTAATTGAACCTATTGTCATTTTTGCATAATGCCTTGTGTTTGTGGACATAAAGTCGATCGAAACAAAGTAAACGGCAAAATTCAGTGCGCCAAATGCAGTGAATTCTTCCACCTACACTGTGTTGGTGTCTCGCAAGCTGATTTGGACTTTTACCTCAGCTCGAACAGCTGTTATTATTGCGTTGGCTGTGCCAGCATTCGTCATCAGTCTCTCCGATCTCCCGCCGCTAGCCCCAGCCTAATCGACTTGAGTGTGAGTGACCTAAATGAGGAAGCTGAGAACGTTGTGCCCTCAAGTGAATCTACATTGCGGAGTGTGTGTAATGAGCTAACCGAGCTCAAATCAAATTTTGCATGTTCGATTGGCCTTATTAGCGCTCTCAGAGATGATAACGCTACCTTAGTTAATATGATCAAAAATATGCATTCGAATCTAGAGAAAATTGTCACTGGAGATGCCATCAGCGCTCTCACTGCCGAGGTGAACAACCTTCGAGATGAGTTTGCTAACATGAAATATTGTGTCAAGTGCAAACAAAAAGTTAAAGCAAAGCAAACTAAACAAATGCCGAAGTTAGTAAACTCTTCTGAGCGCACCACTGACTCGCATTTTGGTGTTTTGCCAGCTGATACGGCTGATGCTTGCAGTGCTGCCGATCACTCTCAGACTGCTGCTGTTGTCGACGTCATCGGTGAGAAATCTTCTGATAACCGAATAACACCCACACCACCATCCTATGAGAATGTCGCTGCTACTGCTAGCAGCGCTGCCGATCACTCTCAGACTGCTGCTGTTGTCGACGTCATCGGTGAGAAATCTCCTTATAATCAAATAACACACACACCACCATCCTATGCGAATGTCGCTGCTACTGCTAATGCTGCTACTACTGCTAATGCCGCTGCTACTGCTATGCTACCATCATGCACTAACGTTGAAATTGTTACTGTGCCATCCTCGCCGTCAATAAACAATTCTCTAAATACAGAAGATGTAAACAATGTACCCAGTAGGAAACATTTTACTGGTGAGCCTTTGGTGATTGGAAGCAATACATCAAATGAACTTGAGGTTGCTGGTCGCACTATGTGGGTCCACTTGTCTTCCTTTAACACCACCGTATCTGCCAACAATATCATCGCCTACGTAGCCAAGCACGCGTCTATTGAGCCGAAGTTTCTGTTTTGCTTCGCTCTTGTGAAGAAAGGCGTTAATGTCGAGTCGCTAAGGCGTGTAAGTTATAAACTCGGAGTGTCTTCTACTTTTTACGATAGATTGCTTGATCCCTCACTGTGGCCAGCGGGTGTCAAGGTGCGACCACTCCAAAATTTTCAGTAATCAGGGGAGGTCGTGTTGGCAATCAAGCAACGCCCTCCCGATCTACAAATCAATGCAGAGTCCAAAATGATAAGTATTCTATTTATTATCAAAATGTGAGTGGTATGCGAACCAAAACTGTCCAGTTTTACCAGCGTACTGCAATGCATGAATTTGATATTATTGCTTTAACTGGCACTTGGCTGACTGAAAATATATTGTCTTCTGAGTATTTCGACGGATATTACCACGTTTATCGTAAGGATCGCTGCGATATTGCTACCGGTTTGAAGAAAGGTGGCGGTGTTTTATTAGCCGTAAGGTCAGATCTGCCTAGCAGCATGATAAAAATGCCTCATGATGATGGCCTGTGCGAGCAAATATGTATTTGTATTAAGAGTTTAAATAGCAAATCCTTATATTTAGTCATTTCATATATTCCTCCTAACAGTAATGTAGATGTATATACCAGACATTTAGAAAACGTGGTTTATGTTAACGAAATCGCCCATGAGAACGCGGAAATTATTTACCTTGGTGATTTAAATTTATGTAACATTACATGGCTTAATAGTAACAACAACATAATACCTACAAACCTTATATCAGATGTAGATTTATTAACGACGAGCACATTACTATCTAATGGATTCAAGCAATGTAACGCTGTACTAAATAGTCGTGGACGAACTCTTGATCTTGTGTTCTTATCTCATGATCTAAAAGCTTACTACAGCGAATACCATTCTCCTTTTTCTGTTAATACCTTTCACCATAAAGCGCTCGGTATTGATTTTGAGTTCTATCGCTTCGATTCCATTTCTGTTAGTTCTTTGCAACAATATGACTTTAATAAATCTAACTACTTGGCTATAAACGATTTCATCGAGTCAGTTGATTGGGACTTTCTGAATCCTCCCAGTTGTCTTCTAGTTAGTTATGTAAAGTTTTGTTCGTTACTCAGATCAGCCATTTCAAAATTTGTTCCCCTTAAAAAGATATATTGTAATAATAAGCCCCCTTGGTTTAATAAACGCTTATGCAATCTGAAGAATAGAAAGAATAAAGCTTTCAATTGTTTTAAGTTTAGTCAAAGTGTGAGTGACTATCAAAATTTTGAGCGCCTTCGTAAGGAATTTGATTGTCTTCATAACTTTCTCTTCAAGCAGTATATACTCAATGTTGAATCAGATCTCAAATGCAATCCTTCGTGTTTCTGGCAGTATATCAACTCTAAGCGTAAAAGTAACGCTTTTCCAACCACCCTTACTTTTAATGGAGTTTATTTTATAAACAATTATTATATTAAATAACTTGCACTAGTTTACTAAACATTTAATATGCAGAATATTTATTAAATCACCTAAATGTGTGGAATGTTGTTCTTAGCATAATACAACCCATATTCGAAGAAGGTAAACAAAATATTTAAGATATCTATATATTAATGGGCTAACATTATTTCCATAGAATCAATTGCCAGAGTGTATCTCATAAAAACATGCATAATTCCAATTATTATATATTTTGATATTAGATTCAATTTTGGTTATGTAGCAAACCAGTTTCGTCGATGCGACATCTTCAATGCTTTATTTCGTTCTGATTTTTGTCTATCCGTTGTCATGTATTTATAGTCTGGACACTGTATCAGGTAGTGTTAGTCTGCGTGTACATGGGTCGTGTCCCACGACCGTACCCGAATGGGTACCTGCAATGAGGGTTGTTTCTGACGATCATTCATTAGTTGTACATGTTAGGTCAGGTAATTGGTTTGTGTGTGTTAGGTCAGGATTGGTTTCGACGCTCGTTAGTAATGTAGAAGTCGGTTATTTTTGTCTTCTGGTTCGTTTTGTGTGTCTGTTTGTTTATTGTTGGTCGTTTTTTTTATAGTACCTGCGGTGTTGTCTGGTTTGCTGTATATTAGTTTCAGGGGTTCAAATATTGCATCAGAAATGGTGTTAGTTTGTTCGTTTATTACCCTCCCGTCAAATGTCGACGAGTGTCTACTATCCACCCTGTCGGAAAACACAACAACCAAACAAACGCATATTTTGATATATTTGCATGGGCCAGGAGCTTTGCATAGGCATACTATACTTAACAAAAAGTGCTTCATTAATTTGTAATAATTCATAAAAGTTTTCACCAAAAGCCAAAGCTATTAACTACAGTATCTGAATGTTTTACTGTACATACAGCAGTGGCGCAGGTGGTAAGCACACCGTCTATGATGCGTGCGTTTGCAGGTTCAAGCACGGGTTCAGGGCAGGCTAAGTTTTTTTGTTGTTTTTACTAAATGGAATTTGCCTTGAAAAAAAGGCGCTTGTCGTCGTCGTGAGCGGACGTGTTTTCTATTCGCTCTTGCATTATATTTAGTAAGCATCATTTATATTGTCGTATTTGTGGCTTTTTAAGTTTTAATTGAACCTATTGTAATTTTTGCATAATGCCTTGTGTTTGTGGACATAAAGTCGATCGAAACAAAGTAAACGGCAAAATTCAGTGCGCCAAATGCAGTGAATTTTTCCACCTACACTGTGTTGGTGTCTCGCAAGCTGATTTGGACTTTTACCTCAGCTCGAACAGCTGTTATTATTGCGTTGGCTGTGCCAGCATTCGTCGTCAGTCTCTCCGATCTCCCGCCGCTAGCCCCAGCCTAATCGACTTGAGTGTGAGTGACCTAAATGAGGAACCTGAGAACGTTGTGCCCTCAAGTGAATCTACATTGCGGAGTGTGTGTAATGAGCTAACCGAGCTCAAATCAAATTTTGCATGTTCGATTGGCCTTATTAGCGCTCTCAGAGATGATAACGCTACCTTAGTTAATATGATCAAAAATATGCATTCGAATCTAGAGAAAATTGTCACTGGAGATGCCATCAGCGCTCTCACTGCCGAGGTGAACAACCTTCGAGATGAGTTTGCTAACATGAAATATTGTGTCAAGTGCAAACAAAAAGTTAAAGCAAAGCAAACTAAACAAATGCCGAAGTTAGTAAACTCTTCTGAGCGCACCACTGACTCGCATTTTGGTGTTTTGCCAGCTGATACGGCTGATGCTTGCAGTGCTGCCGATCACTCTCAGACTGCTGCTGTTGTCGACGTCATCGGTGAGAAATCTTCTGATAACCGAATAACACCCACACCACCATCCTATGAGAATGTCGCTGCTACTGCTAGCAGCGCTGCCGATCACTCTCAGACTGCTGCTGTTGTCGACGTCATCGGTGAGAAATCTCCTTATAATCAAATAACACACACACCACCATCCTATGCGAATGTCGCTGCTACTGCTAATGCTGCTACTACTGCTAATGCCGCTGCTACTGCTATGCTACCATCATGCACTAACGTTGAAATTGTTACTGTGCCATCCTCGCCGTCAATAAACAATTCTCTAAATACAGAAGATGTAAACAATGTACCCAGTAGGAAACATTTTACTGGTGAGCCTTTGGTGATTGGAAGCAATACATCAAATGAACTTGAGGTTGCTGGTCGCACTATGTGGGTCCACTTGTCTTCCTTTAACACCACCGTATCTGCCAACAATATCATCGCCTACGTAGCCAAGCACGCGTCTATTGAGCCGAAGTTTCTGTTTTGCTTCGCTCTTGTGAAGAAAGGCGTTAATGTCGAGTCGCTAAGGCGTGTAAGTTATAAACTCGGAGTGTCTTCTACTTTTTACGATAGATTGCTTGATCCCTCACTGTGGCCAGCGGGTGTCAAGGTGCGACCACTCCAAAATTTTCAGTAATCAGGGGAGGTCGTGTTGGCAATCAAGCAACGCCCTCCCGATCTACAAATCAATGCAGAGTCCAAAATGATAAGTATTCTATTTATTATCAAAATGTGAGTGGTATGCGAACCAAAACTGTCCAGTTTTACCAGCGTACTGCAATGCATGAATTTGATATTATTGCTTTAACTGAGACTTGGCTGACTGAAAATATATTGTCTTCTGAGTATTTCGACGGATATTACCACGTTTATCGTAAGGATCGCTGCGATATTGCTACCGGTTTGAAGAAAGGTGGCGGTGTTTTATTAGCCGTAAGGTCAGATCTGCCTAGCAGCATGATAAAAATGCCTCATGATGATGGCCTGTGCGAGCAAATATGTATTTGTATTAAGAGTTTAAATAGCAAATCCTTATATTTAGTCATTTCATATATTCCTCCTAGCAGTAATGTAGATGTATATACCAGACATTTAGAAAACGTGGTTTATGTTAACGAAATCGCCCATGAGAACGCGGAAATTATTTACCTTGGTGATTTAAATTTATGTAACATTACATGGCTTAATAGTAACAACAACATAATACCTACAAACCTTATACCAGATGTAGATTTATTAACGACGAGCACATTACTATCTAATGGATTCAAGCAATGTAACGCTGTACTAAATAGTCGTGGACGAACTCTTGATCTTGTGTTCTTATCTCATGATCTAAAAGCTTACTGCAGCGAATACCATTCTCCTTTTTCTGTTAATACCTTTCACCATAAAGCGCTCGGTATTGATTTTGAGTTCTATCGCTTCGATTCCATTTCTGTTAGTTCTTTGCAACAATATGACTTTAATAAATCTAACTACTTGGCTATAAACGATTTCATCGAGTCAGTTGATTGGGACTTTCTGAATCCTCCCAGTTGTCTTCTAGTTAGTTATGTAAAGTTTTGTTCGTTACTCAGATCAGCCATTTCAAAATTTGTTCCCCTTAAAAAGATATATTGTAATAATAAGCCCCCTTGGTTTAATAAACGCTTATGCAATCTGAAGAATAGAAAGAATAAAGCTTTCAATTGTTTTAAGTTTAGTCAAAGTGTGAGTGACTATCAAAATTTTGAGCGCCTTCGTAAGGAATTTGATTGTCTTCATAACTTTCTCTTCAAGCAGTATATACTCAATGTTGAATCAGATCTCAAATGCAATCCTTCGTGTTTCTGGCAGTATATCAACTCTAAGCGTAAAAGTAACGCTTTTCCAACCACCCTTACTTTTAATGGAGTTGTTTCTGAGAACTCCCAGAAATCATGCGACTTGTTTGCCGAGTTTTTCCAAGGCGTTTATAAAAAATATGACAACCAATGCCTTCCTACGGTTTCTTTACCATCTCTGCCAGAAATATCAGCGCTTGTAGTTGAGGAATCTGACGTTAGTCTTGCAATATCACAGCTAAAAAATTACGGTAAACCTGATATTGATGGTTTTTGCGCGGTATTCTTCAAACTATGTGCGGACTCCCTTGTGGGTCCCATCACTAAAATTTTTAATAGGTGCCTCTCAAGTGGCGTTTTTATTGACGCATGGAAAATTTGTTCCATCACCCCGATTTATAAATCAGGTGACCGCAATGATATACGTAACTATAGACCTATAGTGAAACAAAGTACATTGGCCAAACTGTTCGATAGCATCATTCATAGTAAACTTTACCTTCACGTTAGTAACATTATTAGCAACTGTCAGCATGGGTTCATGCCTGGTAGATCCACATGTTCAAACTTACTCTTACTGACTAGTGATATCGTGAAGGCATTTAATTGCCAATCACAGTTAGATGTGGTATATACTGATTTTTCAAAAGCCTTTGATAAAGTGGACCATGTTGTCCTACTGCATAAATTAAAACACTATGGTATTGCTGGAGTGCTTCTCAAATTCTTCGCTAGTTTTCTTAGCGATAGGAAGCTATTTGTGAAAATGGGTTCGGTTTCCTCAAATACGAGTGTTAATGCTTGGTCAGGTATTCCGCAAGGTACCCACTGTGGCCCACTATTATTTTTACTTTTCATCAATGATTTACCATCTCACTTTAAATTTGCGAAATGCCTGATGTTTGCCGATGATGTAAAACTTTTGCACCAAGTTGATAGCCCTTCTGATTGCAGTAGTTTACAAGCCGATTTAATAACTTTTCAAACTTGGTGTAGTTCTAATAACCTGTATTTGAACACCAAGAAATGTGCTATTGTAACGTTTACAAGAAAATTAGAAACCATTCGATTTGAATACTCTTTGTGCAACGATGTGCTTAATCGTTTTTCAGAAATGAAGGATCTGGGGGTGATTTTCGATACAAAACTCACGTTTAGTAAGCACATTGACTACATTGTATCTAAGTCGTTTGCGCTAGTTGGTTTCATACGAAGAAATACTCGCGATTTCAAGGACCCTCTCACGTTGAAGTCATTATTTGTCGCCCTCGTTCGTAGTCGACTAGAGTATTGCTCTTTGATATGGAATCCCTACTACGATGTATACTCTGGTAAAATTGAAAGAGTTCAGAAAATTTTTACGAAATTTGCATTATTTAATATGCGCTGGGATGACGGTCAGCCCTCATACACTAGTAGACGTAAGCTTCTGGGTTTGCAGTCATTGCATGACCGCAGACTTTATAGTACATTAATTTTTGTTTACAATGTGGTCAATAACAAAATTGACTGTGATCTTATCAGCTCCTTATTTAATGTGTATTTACCCCCAAGAAACTTAAGATGCAATCGTTTATTCGTTGAGCCAATTAGCAGAAATAATTATTCGCTGAATGAGCCTATTACAAGATGTGTTCGTCTGTGCAATAAATACACCGATGTTATCGATTTTAATGTTAATTTATATTCTTTTAAACTTACCTTGTTTACGTTATTTAACTAAATATGTATTAATTGTTATTTGTTTCATTTTTATCAAATTCGTCTTTTGACGTTGATTTATAAGTTACCAACTGTCTAGTCTGTAAGATTCATGTAATTAGTAGACTGAAATAAATAAATAAACTAAATAAACTAAATAAACTAATACGTTTTATAAACTTTACTTTCAAAATTAATAAAATCACTTTTTTGTTTATCAAAAGGAATATAAGTCCACTTCGTGTTCTTTACTCAAATGATTGTAAGTCAATTATTTTACTTAAAATTACTCCACTACCTTTATATGAGTAAAATAAAATTATTACATGGGTTTGGCAAGCAAACAACATATTTTCACAATAACATTAGTCAAATTACCCAAAGGAATTGTATATCAAATCGGTTTTGATACTACTTTGATGAAATTAAATAATAGAAATTGTAAATACCTTATTTTTAATGCAGATGAATGTAATACCTCAATGCCATTAACCGTCTGAACGGTTTTAACCTACCAACAAAGCTGTTGAGTTTCATTGGGGACTTTTTATGTTGCGGATCCCATACCCAGCGCACAATTTGAAGTAGGAATTAGCAAAAGGAATATGCCCGTCGGACAGCGCCAGCAGGTTGAATCGTGGATTTTAGTCGCATTTTACGACAGCCATACCAACCGCGGGTGTATTGTAACCCCCTAACCCGATTGGTATGAATGTAACAGTTTGAAATTAAATACGGAAGCTTTTAATTTAGATACAGATTTTTATTCATGTAATGTATTTATTTATGTAATTTTTCCCGTTATAAATTTTACTGCTTTGTAGTGGGGGAATTTTGTACCATAAGACATTCCATATGCAAGTTTTGTTTTTCAGTGGACTTAAACCACTTTCAAAATAAATTTTTTGTTCGTTTCGGTAACTAGCCAATTTTCAAGTGCCCCAAATCATAGCGATTTTAATAATATTAGACTTAAATTGTTTATAAAAGAAAAGATTGTGTATGGCTGTGACTATTGTCATCATTAACTCAATTTTTTTTAAAAATGGACTTGAACCACTTTCAAAATAACCGGCTCATATATGTATCTGAATTGTTGAGGAAAGAACCCTAAAAATCCAAAATGGAAACCCGCCTAATGCTCATATTGAGAACTTCAAAATAAACAGCAAATTCATTTTTAATAAAAAATATGTATATGTAGCAAAAGCCTAACGGTAAATGTTTTCATTCTCACATTGAGCGACGTTTCTTATTTTATTTGCTCTGACATTGAATTGATGAAAGTATACCCTTTCGTCGGCGCGTCTGTCCAATTTCATTTTGACCGAACGTTGCCATCGCTTACGCAAATTTTCACCACAATCTTGGCAAAAAATTTAAATTTGTTTTCAACATATTGCCTGCTGATTGGAAGATTATACTATTTCAAATTTTTTTTTTTTAAATCAACTGTCTTAGAACCTGTTTCAATAAGGGCGTTATTGGATAAATAAGTAATAATGAAATATTGAATACAATTTTTAAATAGAGAGTTTTATTTTTTAGTAGAACTATATTATTTACTGTCTATGCTATTCATGCAATTAAAAATTCCATAATAAAAATGAGATTCGAAGGTATTCATGGTCACTATTTTCGGTTAGTTCTTTAGATGCATCCCAACACATTTGTTTTCAAAATAACTCGCATGTCTTGCTGCAAAAAAAATTCAAAGGTATCATTTTCCTGGAAAATACGACAACAGTTTTGTTATTATCTATTTATTTATTTTTCTGTTTCTTAAAAACGTTATCAAACTTCTATATTTGGTAAAATTCTATAATGAAAATGAGATTCGAAGTCATTCGCCACCACTATTTTCGGCCGGGTATTTATATGCATCCTAAAATCCTGAAAAAGCTGTGTGTTTATATTTAAATATAAACCTTTACTGTTCACGAAACTCCAATAATACAATTAGATTAAAAAGCACCCATGACCACATGACATAACTCATGAGCATCTGTGGCTTTGAGATTGCGAATTACAACCGCATGCAACACAACTGAAATAAACGAAAGAAATAATTACAGATTATGTCGCTCAATCACTAACCATTATATATATTAAAGGTCCAACTATGTTGTTGGTATATGTTCATGAAATTTAATTTTGTTACTGAAATATTGACGGAATATGAAAGGAGGACTTTCAAACATTACTAAGTACCGTTTTTGCTATCTCCTATTAATGAATACTGGTCTTTAATGGACGGATTTTTTTTGTTAGTTGTCAAATTACCCGTCTTCAGAGTTAACCAGCTTTTATGAAAGCGACCCTCACTAACTCAACTATATATAATTATGTTAATGTTAATGTTAATGTTAATGTTAATGTTAATGTTAATGTTAATGTTAATGTTAATGTTAATGTTAATGTTAATGTTAATGTTAATGTTAATGTTAATGTTAATGTTAATGTTAATGTTAATGTTAATGTTAATGTTAATGTTAATGTTAATGTTAATGTTAATGTTAATGTTAATGTTAATGTTAATGTTAATGTTAATGTTAATGTTAATGTTAATGTTAATGTTAATGTTAATGTTAATGTTAATGTTAATGTTAATGTTAATGTTAATGTTAATGTTAATGTTAATGTTAATGTTAATGTTAATGTTAATGTTAATGTTAATGTTAATGTTAATGTTAATGTTAATGTTAATGTTAATGTTAATGTTAATGTTAATGTTAATGTTAATGTTAATGTTAATGTTAATGTTAATGTTAATGTTAATGTTAATGTTAATGTTAATGTTAATGTTAATGTTAATGTTAATGTTAATGTTAATGTTAATGTTAATGTTAATGTTAATGTTAATGTTAATGTTAATGTTAATGTTAATGTTAATGTTAATGTTAATGTTAATGTTAATGTTAATGTTAATGTTAATGTTAATGTTAATGTTAATGTTAATGTTAATGTTAATGTTAATGTTAATGTTAATGTTAATGTTAATGTTAATGTTAATGTTAATGTTAATGTTAATGTTAATGTTAATGTTAATGTTAATGTTAATGTTAATGTTAATGTTAATGTTAATGTTAATGTTAATGTTAATGTTAATGTTAATGTTAATGTTAATGTTAATGTTAATGTTAATGTTAATGTTAATGTTAATGTTAATGTTAATGTTAATGTTAATGTTAATGTTAATGTTAATGGTAATGTTAATGTTAATGTTAATGTTAATGTTAATGTTAATGTTAATGTTAATGTTAATGTTAATGTTAATGTTAATGTTAATGTTAATGTTAATGTTAATGTTAATGTTAATGTTAATGTTAATGTTAATGTTAATGTTAATGTTAATGTTAATGTTAATGTTAATGTTAATGTTAATGTTAATGTTAATGTTAATGTTAATGTTAATGTTAATGTTAATGTTAATGTTAATGTTAATGTTAATGTTAATGTTAATGTTAATGTCAATGTTAATGTTAATGTTAATGTGTCTGGCATAACTTCTTAATATGCAATAGCTTTACCGCGGCAGTCCACGAGTTCCACACGTCCTTTTTTTTAATAATTACATTTATATGATACTTTTTTGTTGTATATCAAAAAATTAAAAATTGTATTATTTCAGTATTCAATTTTAAAAATTAAAAAAGTAATTTTTAAAATACTAAAAAAATGTATTATTAAATACTAAAATGACGATCCTATCATTGAACCAACTATCTGCATCTTTACTCATCTCCATATCTACGATTCATCAATACACTTATTATAAACCAGACGAATTTAATGCATATATTTTCATATCCAATTCTGCATTGCAAATCATTACTGCAAATACTCAATATTTAAAAATCTTCACTTATGCAAAAACTTAATATGTGATGAGCTAAAACAAATTTTCTGCAAAACTATTTTATAAACAATTATTATATTAAATAACTTGCACTAGTTTACTAAACATTTAATTTGCAAAATATTTATTAAATCACCTAAATGTGTGGAATGTTGTTCTTAGCATAATACAACACATATTCGAAGAAAGTAAAAAAAAATGTTTAAGATATTCAAATTAAATTAAAGTATTAAAACAAAAATTTTAATAGTCATTATATCTGTTTAAAAAAATATAAATTAGTAAACTAATTTTTTAATTTACAAATAATATATTATTAAATACTAAACCGAAATAACTAGAGTTTAACATTTTTTGATATACAAACAAAAGTATTATAGAAATTTTATTATTTAAACAAATATAAAATTAATTAAATGCCACTACTATGTCACTTGAAAATTTTACAGAGTATCCAACTAAGAATTTTCTAGTATAAAGACATTGAAGTAAACGAATGACCGTAGCACACGGTAGCATTTTGTGATATTTAAGGCAATACAATGCATATTCAATCAGATTTAGTTATCAGCAGAAAGTAAGCATCCAAGGGATATTATTGTTATTGTAGATTTCAGACACGGGAAGTGCAATGATGAGCCCGCCGCTCTATAAAACAAAAGCTAAGAAGATATTAGGTTTATCTAGTTCTCAAAGTGGGTATGTTAGTGATATTTTTTATAACAGCATCTGAAAAGGCCTTTGTACAAAAGTCATCATAGCACTAGTTTCAATAGTGTATAGGAACGGTTGTACGATCTTTGGCAAAATCATACCATCCAACTATTTCATGACAGAGGTCATATAGAAGCCATGGGCCTTGCAGATGAAGCAGCCGGAGCTATGTAAAGCGTAGTGTAAATCATTAAACGTGACATATACGTGAAATATAGTTTTCCACGTGCGAACGGCTAGCCCGACATTAATTTGGATCTGATTATTGTTAAAAAAATTAAAATATCTAGAACTTTGGGATGTGTGGGAGCTTGACGTGTTAAGACTAACTTAAATGCAATTGGCGCTAATACAATCTCAATAATAAATCTCGAGCCACTGCATTGCAACTTCTTGCTTCAGGTATGACAGTAATGGAATTTTCACTAATCCAACACTTCATAGATGGTCTTTCTACCACGCGGGTCAAATGACCCGTCATTACGTTTTTTGCTTAACTGTGTAGTACAAAAATTAAAATGCTACTTATTAAAGTTAACAAAAATAGTATATTAATAATTTCTATTACCCACGTCAATATCAGACTATTATTTAATTGATTATCGCACTTCTTTTACATACAAGTGTTTTTTGTCAATTATTCGAAAACATATTTTTTACGTGAAATATTTTTATTCTTTAGTACCGTGCTTAACACCTCTTACGTTGATAAGCATTACTGATAGAGTGCCATTATAAAACGATTTTTTTTATGCTAACCTTTTTTTTCCTCCTTTCATCAAGTTATAAAAAGAAATAATTTTTTTGTAGGTAGTGAATATTGGCGTCCTGGTTTTTTTTTTTTTTTGCTTATATATGAAGCAAATGTAGTATCCGACGTGAACGAAAATCAGGATTATAAAAACGTTTAACGTTTCGACTAGATCCAATACTACTCGGTCGTCTGGGTTTCGCTCTGGAATCCTACCAATTCCCTTTCCCAAACATATCTGTTACTTCCATACATAGCATGTTTGTGCAAAAACAAGCAGCCAGAACTGTATGCCGTACTTCTGGGATTTGAATAAATGTATAGGCGGAATTTACAGCAACCAGTGTTGCCAGGATACAATTTATTTTGGAGCTATATTCGAGAAAAAAAAGAGCTCGAAAAGAGGCAGATTTGTAGGAAGAGCAAAATAATTTTCATGCGTTTCCACCATTTTACTCAAACTCTAGAGATATTACATCATTTACAGCGGACGATGGTACATACCGTTTTAAAAGGCTTGAAGGTGGCCCCAATTCATTTCAAAGAATGGGTGCTTTAGCATTCGCAGGCCTTAAACCCTCACAAGTATTTTTATATATGCATGATTTGGTAGTTTTAGGTTTTTATGAAAACTGAAATGAAGAGGTATTTTCAACTTGCATAAAATATAATTTAAAATTATACCCCGAAAAATGTTTATTTATGTCAAATTTTGAATCATCAAAGTTGGATTGGATTTGGAGGAATATGATTTTGAGTTCAATTATATAGCTGGAAAATAGATTGCGAATTAATATAAATAATCTTAAAAAAATGGCAGTCTTAAACAAATGACGAGATCGGAAGCTAGGCAATCAACCAGTAGTAATACCAAGAAAGAAGAAAATAAAGTCACAATAAGGACCCTATGATATGTAAAGCGCTTAATAAATATGAAGTAGAGGCTCAATCCACCGAAAATATATTTCAAAAAAAGGCTAGAAAATTTGTAGCACAGATACAAGCAACGTGATTGTTGAGGCGAAGATTGACTTAGGCCAATTCTTTTAAAGATTATTATACTCGAGTAGTTCTCAAAAACTAAACCATTGCATTAACTCCGGGGCTTGTGCATTTGACCATAAAATCATAGAAATTCTTATGTTATTAGCTATTTACATTTGGGCATATCCCAGAAACTGTCTACCAACTAAAAATATTTGAACTTAATTGAACCCAATATTTTTTTAATGGAGCATTAGAATAGATATCTAATTTTATAAATTTATAAAACAAATATTATTTCGATGATCATTAATAAAAAAATTATAACCAAATCCTACCCTACTCAAGTCTTTTAATGTTATACAAAAAAGTGAAATTTTTTACGTGTTCATATCATTGCTTTAGTATTAACATAGATGGTCCAATCGAAAGCTATATTGTTATTCACTCAATTCTCTTTAAAATTTGTAAAAAAAAAATTTCGTTTACTTTTCCCGAAACATTACAATTTGGTATGAAATGCCAGGTAAAAGCGTTGTAGCGTACATAACGGAAAATCGGCTTTTTTTTATATTGTGAGTAGAAAAACTTTTTTTTTCACAAATCATCTATAATTTTAATTTAAATAAATATCCTGCTTTTAAGAAAAAAACAATTTTCATTCTACAATTAAAAACCAAAAAATTACAGCATATTCATTTCTGTGGCGTGCGTAACGATTGCAATTTTTATTCTGTTTTCTTATCACTTCGCTTAAATCTGTTCTTCGCCTACTATTCTTAGCCTCTATAATCGTACCTATCTATTTTATATGTAAGCAGTACATAAAAAAAAATACAACTGCATTTCTTTCGGAGAGATGGGCTAACGTTAAGAGCATTCCGGGAATAAAAAGCAACCATTATTTTTCCGTACTTAATGAAAATGAGCTCGAAATAGCACTAACGGCAGATTCAGCAAAACATAAAACTAATTTATAAACATATATACATCAATAAATTAATTTATAAACATAAATTATGAATTAAATAATGTTATTAAAAAGAGTATAAATTGTTTTGTTAAAATAAATACAATTGTTTTTATTTATATACTACTGGAAAAAATTTAGCGTGCGTAACGTAGCGTGCGTAACGTTGGTTCACGGCCATCGTTAAAAAACTACACAATTTTTTGGCTGCAAGTAAGTTATTTTAGAATTCTCTTATATTCATCTTTCTTTAAGGTATTTCATTTGGTGTGCTTTATTATACAAAATTTGCTAAAAATTAAGAAAATATACCTCAACCTTCAAAGCTACTTCCATTTTTTGTAGCGTGCGTAACAATACTTTGAGATCAAATTTTTCGCAGCTTAAACCTGTTACAAAAAATATTTTGATGACATTCGAAAGTACACTCAAATCCCACTAAACACTGTATATAACTTGAAGGTATGTATTTTGAAAGACCAAAAAATTGTTATATTTCAATCCGAAATCGCATACGAATGTGGCGTTCGTAACGCAGGATTTGCCCATATGTATATGCATGTATACTGTATTTCTATTCCTTTATGTTATCTTTATTGCCAATTCAGAAAGGTGTTCTGCACATGGATCCCGCCCATAGAGTGGGAACAGTGGCATGTTAATGTTATTATTAAATACTAAAATGACGATCCTACCATTGAACCATATCAACTACATCTTTACTCATCTCCATATCTACGATTCATCAATACACTTATTATAAACCAGACGAATTTAATGCATTTATTTTCATATAAAATTCTGCATTGCAAATCATTGCTGCAAATACTCAATACAAAATATTTATTAAATTACCTAGATGTGTGGAATGTTGTTCTTAGCATAATACAACACATATTCGAAGAAAGTAAAAAAAAATATTTAAGATATTCAAATTATATTGAAATATTAAAACAAAAATTTTAACAATAGTCATTATATCAGTTTAAAAAAAATAAAAATTAATAAACTAATTTTTTAATTTACAAATAATAATATTATTAAATACTAAACCGAAATAACTGGAGTTTAACATTTTTTGATATACAAACAAAAGTATCATAGAAATTTAATTATTTAAACAAATATAAAAGTAATTAAATGCCACTACTATGTCACTTTAAAATTTTACAGAGTATCCAACTAAGAATTTGCTATTATAAAGACATTGAAGTAAACGCATGGCCGTAGCACACGGTAGCATTTTGTGATATTTAAGGCAATACATTGCATATTCAATCAGATTTAGTTATCAGCAGAAAGTAAGCATCCAAGGGATATTGTTGTTATTGTAGATTTCAGACACGTCACTCTATAAAACAAAAGCTAAGAAGATATTATTTTTACCTAGTTCTCAAAGTGGATATGTTAGTGATATTTTTTAAAAGAGCATCTGAAAAGGCCTTTGTACAAAAGTCATCATAGCACTAGTTTTAAAAGTGTATAGGAACGGTTGTACGATCTTTGGCAAAATCATACTATCCAGCTATTTCATGACAGAGGTCATATAGAAGCCATGGGCCTTGCAGATGAAGCAGCCGGAGCTATGTAAAGCGTAGTGTAAATCAGGAAACGTGACATATGCGTGAAATATAGTTTTCCACGTGCGAACGGCTAGCCCGACATTAATTTTGATCTGATTATTGTTCAAACAATTGAAATATCTGAATAATTCAACTAGAACTTTGTGATGTGTGGGAGCGTGACGCGTTAAGACTAACTTAAATACAATTGTCTCAAATACAATCTCAATAATAAATCTCGAGCCACTGCATTGCAACTTCTTGCTTCAGGTATGACAGTAATGGAATTTTCACTAATCCAACACTTCATAGATCGTCTTTCTACCACGCGGGTCAAATGACCCGTCATTACGTTTTTTGCTTAACTGTATAGTACAAAAATTAAAACGCTACTTAGTATAGTTAACAAAAGTAGCATATTGATAGTTTCTATTACCAACGTCAATATCAGACTATTATTTAATTGATTATCGCGCTTCTTTTACATACAAGTGTTTTTTGTCAATTATTCGAAAAAATATTTTATACGTGAAATATTTGTATTCTTTAGTACCGTGTTTAACACCTCTTACGTTGATAAGCATTACTGATTGAGTGCCATTATAAAACGATTTTTTTTACGCTCAACATCTTGTCCTCCTTTCATCAAGTTATAAAAAGAAATAATTTGCGGGAATTTTTTTGTAGGTAGTAAATATTGGCGTCCTGTGAATTGTAGTCACACACTTGTTTGTTTTTTTTTTTTGCATATATATGAAGCAAATGTAGTATCCGACGTGAAAGAGAATCAGGAATATAAAAACGTTTAACCCTTCGACTAGATCCAATACTACTCGGTCGTCTGGGTTTCGCTCTGGAATCCTACCAATTCCCTTTCCCAAACATATCTATTACTTCCACACATAGCATGTTTGTGCAAAAACAGGCAGCCAGAACTGTATGCCGTACTTCTGGGATTTGAATTAATGTATAGGCGGAATTTACAGCGACCAGTGTTGCCAGGATACAACTTATTTTGTAGCTAGATTCGGGAAAAACAAGAGCTCGAAAAGAGGCAGATTTGTAGGAAGAGCAAAATAATTTTCATGCGTTTCCACCATTTTACTCAAACTCTAGAGATGTTACATCATTTACAGCGGACGATGGTACATACCGTTTTAAAAGGCTTGAAGGTGGCCCCAATTCATTTCAAAGAATGGTTGCTTTAGCATTCGCAGGCCTTAAACCCTCACAAGTATTTTTATATATGCATGATTTGGTAGTTTTAGGTTCTTATGAAAACTGAAATGAAGAGGTACTTTCAACTTGCATAAAATATGATTTAAAATTATACCCCGAAAAATTTTTATTTATGTCAAATTTTGAATCATACTCTGAATTTTAACAAGATTGTGGAAGAAAACTGTTTCCTTTAACTGGACAGAGGACTGTCAAAAGAATTTTGTCTATTTAAACTAGGCATTAACTATTCCTTACATTTTGGAGTATTCAGACTTTGACAAGCAGTTTTGTATAACAACAGATGCTATTGGCTATGCCTGTGGCGCAGTTGTTAGTCAAGAACATGCAGGCAAGCAATTACCAATTGCTTATGCGTCAAGATCATTTATAATAGAAAAAGAATTAGGATCAATTCACTGGGCTATATCTTACTTCAGACCTTACGTATATGGTAGACAATTTTTGATTAAAACAGAACATCGACCATTAACTTACCAATTCTCAATGAAGACCCTGACTCAAAGTTAACCAGAGTTGGAGTGGATTTGGTGGAATATGATTTTGAGTTGAATTATATAGCTGGAAAAGAGACTACGAATTAATATAAATAATCTTAAAAAAATGGCAGTCTTAAACAAATGACGAGATCGGAAGCTAGGCAATCGACCAGTAGTAATACCAAGAAAGAAGAAAATAAAGTCACAATAAGGACCCTATGATATATGAAGCGCTTAATAAATATGAAGTAGAGGTCGTTTTCAATCCACCGAAAATATATTTCAAAAAAAGGCTAGAAAATTTGTAGCACAGATACAAGCAACGTGATTGTTGAGGCGAAGATTGACTTAGGCCAATTCTTTAAAATGCTTATGACAGAGCCTGTCAATTTAGGACTTGTGAAGATACAGGTTTCCTTAGAACACAAATTGTTTAAAGATTATTGTACTCGAGTAGATACCAAAGTTCTCAAAAACTAAACCATTTCATTAACTACGGGGGTTGTGCATTTGACCATAAAATCATAGATATTCTTATGTTATTAGCTATTTACATATGTATATGCATGTACACTGTATTTTTATTCCTTTATGTTTTCTTTATTGCCAATTCAGAAAGGTGTTCTGCACAACAATACCATGGATCCCGCCCGTTGTTGTTGTTGTTGTTGTTTTAACAACAAAATCACTCCCCGAAGGTTTTGGGGAGTGTTGTCGAAATAACAGTCCTTGGCCGGATATGGATCCGGTACGCTCCGGTACTCCCTTGCGGTACTGCCCGACTGTCGTGGGAGCGATTTGGTATGACCAGTGCAACCTCCTAGGTCATGTCATCCCTCCTTCCGAAAGGAAAGAGAAGATGGGTAATGAGAGGTGGGAGGCATCATATCCGTAGATCAACCATCGAGTTGCACATCATTACCTTTGTGCATATTGGCCGCCTCTTACGACCGGTATGCCTACCGCAGGCATATTCTAAGCCCCAACCCGCAGGGGTGATCCCGCCCGTAGAGTGCCACCGTTCAGGGCAACCACCCGGAGTTGGAATGGCGTAGCCCAGGGTTATTTTTTGAAGCGCGGCCGAAGGGCGCCAATGCAGAAAGGAGTTCTGCACATAAATACCATGGATCACGCTCCGAATTGGGGATCTGACCTAAGTCAATTTTCGTACATGCATATACATATGTAAATAGCTAATAACATAAAAAATTTCTATGCTTTTATGGTCAAAAGCACAACCCCCGGAGTTAATGCGATGGTTTAGTTTTTGAGAACTTTGGTATCTACTCGAGTATAATAATCTTTAAAAGAATTGGCCTAAGTCAATCTTCGCCTCAACAATCACGTTGCTTGTATCTGTGCTACAAATTTTCTAGCCTTTTTTTGAAATATATTTTCGGTGGATTGAACCTCTACTTCATATCTATTAAGCGCTTCATATATCATAGGGTCCTTATTGTGACTTCATTTTCTTCTTTCTTGGTATTACTACTCGATTGCCTAGTTTCCGATCTCGTCATTTGTTTAAGACTGCCATTTTTTTAAGATTATTTATATTAATTCGTAATCTCTTTTCCAGCTATATAATTCAACTCAAAATCATATTCCTCCAAATCCAATCCAACTCTGGTTAACTTTGATTCAGGGTTTTTCATTGAGAATTGGTAAGTTAATGGTCGATGTTCTGTTTTAATCAAAAATTGTCTACCATACACGTAAGGTCTGAAGTAATATATAGCCCAGTGAATTGCTCCTAATTCATTTTCTATTATAAATGATCTTGACGCATAAGCAATTGGTAATTGCTTGCCTGCATGTTCTTGACTAACAACTGCGCCACAGGCATAGCCAATAGCATCTGTTGTTATACAAAACTCCTTGTCAAAGTGTGAATACTCCAAAATATAAGGAATAGTTAAAGCCTAGTTTAAATAGAAAAAATTCTTTTAACAGTCCTCTGTCCAGTTAAAGGAAACAGCCGTTTCCTCCTGTAGCCCGCACCTCCTGCATCTGTCGTCGTCTACGAGGCCTAACTTATGCGCGTGCGATGCCACGAGACAGTGCCCTGTAAGTACGCCTATCATTAGCCTGCAGTCTTCCCTTTTTAGCGATAAGATCATTTTGGTTGACCTCATATCGTATGCTTTGCACATGATTTTAGAGACCTTGCAACCACGCGCCTGATTCCACGCCTTTCTTGCCTGGTCGATCATTTGTTTCTCCTGCTTTCGTTTCAGCTCTCCCAGTCTGATCGGAACCTCTACCGTGTGTTCGGCCATGGCCGCCCCCTCTTTGGCCTTTTCATTCCCATCTATTCCCACGTGACCTGGAACCCAATATAGGTGAAGGCTTCTCTCCGTAGCAATCCTTCTTAGCGCCTGCTTGCACTCTCGGACACTGTTAGTTGTTGTGATGTTTGAGGTTAAGGCCCTTATAGCCGCTTGACTGTCAATGTAGAAGTTGACTCGGCTGCTGTTAAGGGAGGCTTCCCCCAATAGCTCCATCGCTTTCGTTACGGCTACGACCTCGGCCTGAAAGACACTGCAGTGTTCTGGCAACTTGTACGATTTACTGATTTCCGGGTCAGCACAGTATACAGCGGACCCTACACCTTCAGCCATTTTGGAACCATCTGTGTACACGTGCGTTGTGCTGACCGTCATATCCGCACCATTGCGCCAGCCGTCTACCTCTATTGTGGCTTCAGGACCCGTTTCGAAGTTTAGAACCGGAAATGCTCGCTTCGGCTATACTACTGTGGCCGTATGGTCTGCGTTCAAGCTGGCCCGAGGCATTTAGCCTATTTGCAGTTGTCGATGCCATGCTTTTGGCTACCAGGTCCGCCGGTGGGATGTGCAGAGCAGCATGTAATGCTGCTGTCGGGGTGGTTCTCAATGCTCCCATTATATTTATCATAGATAATCTGCACACCCTCTCCAGTTTAGTCACATACGTTATCTTTTGAGTGGCTTTCCACCAAACCAGTACTCCGTAATAAAGAATTGGTTTCACCACTGCCATGAAAACCCAATGCGTTAGTGCTGCGAATGCTAAAGCAACCATTCTTTGAAATGAATTGGGGGCCACATTCAAGCCTTTTAAAACGGTATGTCATCGTCTGCTGTAAATGATGTAATATCTCTAGAGTTTGAGTAAAATGGTGGAAACGCATGAAAATTATTTTGCTCTTCCTACAACTCTGCCTCTTTTCGAGTTTTTTTTCTCAAATCTAGCTCCAAAATAAATTGTATCCCGGTTACACTGGTCGCTGTAAATTCCGCCTAATAATAACCCAGATATGCCCATTCGTTGTACAGAAACTTTTCTATGGCGATTTTGTATTATTCCCCATTGAAATGACAATAAAAAGACGAATTGGTAATGATTTAAAAAAAATGTATTTTGAAAGTTGGATTTTAGAGCCGTCCTATATATAGGACATTGGGCACATGGTATGACATCATGAAAATTATTTCCTGTGATATGTAACACAACATTTTACATGTAATCCTATATTACATTTTTAGCACCTTGTTGTGGCCTTTTGATGGTAAGCGCAGCACCTGGTTTTTTTACCTTGTGGAATTACCAAATGATCCATTCGATCATCGATAAATTGTCGATGGAGCTTTGTGAAGGACGTCCTTTTTGATAGACATTACCCCTTTTATTTTGGGTGAGCAAAATTGTCGCAATGCTTCTTCAGAAAGATAATTGACCAATTGTTCCACCATTATGTTTATGCCAGGCATTTTGAACAGCCATATAAACACCATTTCTTATATTTCTTATATCTTATGGCAGTGCGGTAAAGACTAGTATTATGGTCTGAGCGGTCAAACCCCCTTGGTCACGTCTGCATTTGCATTTGTTGGTGGGAATAGTGCTATGGTATCAAAATCTATACTATTTATTTATTTATTTATTTATTTTACTTCAAACACACAACCAAAAAAAGTTATTTTACAGCGTTTGAAAACTTATAAATAATAGATGAACTTAATACTAATAATATGTAATATAGCAACAAAGCGTACAATGACGGAAATTACAAAATATAGATTAAGAATAATAAATGGAATACAAGCTGACCCGAAAGGTTTGAAGAGGGGAGGGGTGAGGGAAAGAGAGCAGGGAAACTGTTTGCATATACATACATATCAACTTTCAACAACTATTGGGCAAAGTATCGCAGGAGTTCTTTTTTAAATATAATCCTCGAAATGGCCAAAGCTTCATATAGAGAAAATACCCTAAAAAATGTTTATGTAGTACAATATGTGCCCAATGTCCTACATGTAGGACACCACATTTTACGCTAATACAACAACTTCACTATAACACCAACAAAACGTTTCTATGTATATAACAGTGGACAAATATTTGAAATATACGAGCTTCGACAAAAAACATTAATTTTTTATATTTGAGTTAGCTCATTTTTACTTACCGTGCAAAGGTACCGAGAAATTACGACATTTTGAAAAAAGCATAAATTTGTAATTTAATTTCGCAGAAATGGTAGAGAAAACTAGCCAAAACGAACTGTCATCAGTAAGATAGAAACAAAAACTAACCAAATGAGTCAAATTAGCAGTTCTCGATAGTCCGCTACTCTTTATGTAAACAACTGAGTAGGTGGACTATATATAGGACATTGGGCATATCTGGGTTAATTCAAATCCCAGAAGTACGGCATACAGTTCTGGCTGCCTGTTTTTGCACAAACATGCTATGTGTGGAAGTAACAGATGTGTTTGAGAAAGGGAATTGGTAGGATTCCAGAGGGTTAAACGTTTTTATATTCCTGATTTTCATTTTCGTCGGATACTACATTTGCTTCATATATAAGCAAAAAAAAAACAAGTGTGTGACCACAATTCACGGGACGCCAATATTCACTACCTACAAAAAAATTCCCGCAAATTATTTCTTTTTATAACTTGATGAAAGGAGGACAAAATGTTGAGCGTAAAAAAATCGTTTTATAATGGCACTAATAAATATTTCACGTATAAAATATGTTTTCGCATAATTGACAAAAAACACTTGTATGTAAAAGAAGCGCGATAATCAATTAAATAATAGTCTGATATTGACGTTGGTAATAGAAATTATCAATATGCTACTTTTGTTAACTATACTAAGTAGCGTTTTAATTTTTGTACTATACAGTTAAGCAAAAAACGTAATGACGGGTCATTTGACCCGCGTGGTAGAAATACGATCTATGAAGTGTTGGATTAGTGAAAATTCCATTACTGTCATACCTGAAGCAAGAAGTTGCAATGCAGTGGCTCGAGATTTATTATTGAGATTGTATTTACGCCAATTACATTTAAGTTAGTCTTAACACGTCAAGCTCCCACACATCACAAAGTTCTAGTTGAATTATTCAGATATTTCAATTGTTTGAACAATAATCAGATCCACGTGGTATAGTTTTCCACGTATATGTCACGTTTCCTTATTTACACTACGCTTTACATAGCTCCGGCTGCTTCATCTGCAAGGCCCATGGCTTCTATATGACCTCTGTCATGAAATAGTTGGATGGTATGATTTTGCCAAAGATCGTACAACCGTTCCTATACACTATTGAAACTAGTGCTATGATGACTTTTGTACAAAGGCCTTTTCAGATGCTGTTATAAAAAATATCACTGTCATACCCACTTTGACAACTACATAGGTAAACCTAATATCTTCTTAGCTTTTGTTTTATAGAGTGACGGGCTCATCATTGCACTTCCCGGGTCTGAATGTTAATGTTAATGTTAATGTTAATGTTAGTGCTATGATGACTTTTGTACAAAGGCCTTTTCAGATGCTGTTATAAAAAATATCACTATCATACCCACTTTGAGAACTAGGTAAACCTAATATCTTCTTAGATTTTGTAATATAGAGTGACGGGCTCATCATTGCACTTCCCGCGTTTGAAATCTACAATAACAATAATATCCCTTGGATGCTTACTTTCTTCTGATAACTATATCTGATTGAATATGCATTGTATTGCCTTAAATATCACAAAATGCTACCGTGAGCTACGGTCATTCCTTTACTTCAATGTCTTTATACTAACAAATTCTTAGTTGGATACTCTGTAAAATTTTCAAGTGACATAGTAGTGGCATTTAATTACTTTTATATTTGTTTAAATAATTAAATTTCTATGATACTTTTGTTTGTATATCAAAAAAGTAAACTAGTGCAAGTTATTTAATATAATAATTGTTTATAAAATAGTTTTGCAGAAAATTTGTTTTAGCTTATCACATATTAAGTTTTTGCTTAAGTGAAGATTTTTAAATATTGAGTATTTGCAGTAATGATTTGCAATGCAGAATTGGATATGAAAATATATGCATTAAATTCGTCTGGTTTATAATAAGTGTATTGATGAATCGTAGATATGGAGATGAGTAAAGATGCAGATAGTTGATATGGTTCAATGGTAGGATCGTCACTTTAGTATTTAATAATACATTTTTTTAGTATTTTAATAATTACTTTTTTAATTTTTAAAATTTAATACTGAAATAATACAATTTTTAATTTTTTGATTTACAACAAAAAAGTAGCATATAAATGTAATTATTAAAAAAAGGACGTGTGGAACTCGTGGACTGCCGCGGTAAAGCGATTGCATATTATGAAGTTATGCCAGACACATTTAACATTAACAGTTAACATTAACATTAACATTAACATTAACATTAACATTAACATTAACATTAACATTAACATTAACATTAACATTAACATTAACATTAACATTAACATTAACATTAACATTAACATTAACATTAACATTAACATTAACATTAACATTAACATTAACATTAACATTAACATTAACATTAACATTAACATTAACATTAACATTAACATTAACATTAACATTAACATTAACATTAACATTAACATTAACATTAACATTAACATTAACATTAACATTAACATTAACATTAACATTAACATTAACATTAACATTAACATTAACATTAACATTAACATTAACATTAACATTAACATTAACATTAACATTAACATTAACATTAACATTAACATTAACATTAACATTAACATTAACATTAACATTAACATTAACATTAACATTAACATTAACATTAACATTAACATTAACATTAACATTAACATTAACATTAACATTAACATTAACATTAACATTAACATTAACATTAACATTAACATTAACATTAACATTAACATTAACATTAACATTAACATTAACATTAACATTAACATTAACATTAACATTAACATTAACATTAACATTAACATTAACATTAACATTAACATTAACATTAACATTAACATTAACATTAACATTAACATTAACATTAACATTAACATTAACATTAACATTAACATTAACATTAACATTAACATTAACATTAACATTAACATTAACATTAACATTAACATTAACATTAACATTAACATTAACATTAACATTAACATTAACATTAACATTAACATTAACATTAACATTAACATTAACATTAACATTAACATTAACATTAACATTAACATTAACATTAACATTAACATTAACATTAACATTAACATTAACATTAACATTAACATTAACATTAACATTAACATTAACATTAACATTAACATTAACATTAACATTAACATTAACATTAACATTAACATTAACATTAACATTAACATTAACATTAACATTAACATTAACATTAACATTAACATTAACATTAACATTAACATTAACATTAACATTAACATTAACATTAACATTAACATTAACATTAACATTAACATTAACATTAACATTAACATTAACATTAACATTAACATTAACATTAACATTAACATTAACATTAACATTAACATTAACATTAACATTAACATTAACATTAACATTAACATTAACATTAACATTAACATTAACATTAACATTAACATTAACATTAACATTAACATTAACATTAACATTAACATTAACATTAACATTAACATTAACATTAACATTAACATTAACATTAACATTAACATTAACATTAACATTAACATTAACATTAACATTAACATTAACATTAACATTAACATTAACATTAACATTAACATTAACATTAACATTAACATTAACATTAACATTAACATTAACATTAACATTAACATTAACATTAACATTAACATTAACATTAACATTAACATTAACATTAACATTAACATTAACATTAACATTAACATTAACATTAACATTAACATTAACATTAACATTAACATTAACATTAACATTAACATTAACATTAACATTAACATTAACATTAACATTAACATTAACATTAACATTAACTTAACTATAACATTAACATTAACATTGTGGTCAAATGCACAACACCCGGAGTTAATGCAATGGTTTAGTTTTTGAGAACTTTGGTATCTACTCGAGTATAATAATCCTTAAACAATTTGTGTTTTAAGGAAACCTGTATTTTCACAAGTCCTAAATTAACAGGCTCTGTCATAAGCCTTTTAAATAATTGGACTACGTCAATCTTCGCCTCAACAATCAATCTGTGCTACAAATTTTCTAGCCTTTTTTGAAATATATTTTCGATGGATTGAAAACTTCATATTTATTAAGCGCTTCATATATCATAGGGTCCTTATTGTGACTGTATTTTCTTCTTTCTTGGTATTACTACTGGTCGATGGCCTAGCATTTTTTTAAGATTATTTATATTAATTCGTAATCGCTTTTCCATCTATATCATTCAACTCAAAATCATATTCCTCCAAATCCAATCCATCGATGTTCTGTTTTAATCAAAAATTGTCTACCATACACGTAAGGTCTGAAGTAAGATATAGCCCAGTGAATTGCTCCTAATTCATTTTCTATTATAAATGATCTTGACGCATAAGCAATTGGTAATTGCTTGCCTGCATGTTTTTGACTAACAACTGCGCCACAGGCATAGCCGATAGCATCTGTTGTTATACAAAACTCCTTGTCAAAGTGTGAAGACTGCAAAATATAAGGAATAGTTAATGCCAAGTTTAAATAGACAAAATTCTTTTGACAGTCCTCTGTCCAGTTAAAGGAAACAGTTTTCTTACACAATCTTGTTAGAATTCAGAGTATGATTCAAAATTTGTCATAAATAAAAATTTTTCGGGTATAATTTTAAATTATATTTTATGAAAGTTGAAAATACCTCTTCATTCCAGTTTTCATAAGAACCTAAAACTACCAAATAATACATATATAAAAATACTTGTGAGGTTTTAAGGCCTGGGAATGCTGAAGCAACCATTCTTTGAAATGAATTCGGGGCCACCTTCAAGCCTTTTAAAACGGTATGTACCATCGTCTGCTGTAAATGATATCTCTAGAGTTTGAGTAAAATGGTGGAAACGCATGAAAATTATTTTGCTCTTCCCACAAATCTGGCTCTTTTCGAGCTCTTTTTTTTCTCAAATCTAGCTCCAAAATAAATTGTATCCTGGCAACACTGGTAGCTGTAAATTCCGCCTATACGTTAATTCAAATCCCAGAAGTACGGCATACAGTTCTGGCTGCCTGTCTTTGCACAAAAATGCTATGTGTGGAAGTAACAGATATGTTTGGGAAAGGGAATTGGTAGGATTCCGTAGCGATACCCAGACGACCGAGTAGTATTGGATCTAGTCGAAGGGTTAAACGTTTTTATATTCCTGATTTTCGTTCACGTCGGATACTACTTTTGCTTCATATATAAGCAAAAAAAAAAAAACAAGTGTACTAAAGAATAAAAATATTTCACGTATAAAATATGTTTTCGAATAATTGACAAAAAACACTTGTATGTAAAAGAAGTGCGATAATCAATTAAATAATAGTCTGATTTTGACGCTGGTAATAGAAATTATCAATATACTATTTTTGTTAACTATAATAAGTAGTGTTTTAATTTTTGTACTATACAGTTACGCAAAAAACGTAATGACGGGTCATTTGACCTGCGTGGTAGAAAGACGATCTATGAAGTGTTGGATTAGTTAAAATTCCATGACTGTCATACCTTAAGCAAGAAGTTGCAATGCAGTGGCTCGAGATTTATTATTGAGATTGTATTTGCGCCAATTGCATTTAAGTTAAAAAACTATATTTCACGTATATGTCACGTTTCCTGATTTACACTACGCTTTACATAGCTAAGCCTGCTTATACCGCAAGGCCCATGGCTTCTATATGACCTCTGTCATGAAATAGTTGGATAGTATGATTTTGCCAAAGATCGTACAACCGTTCCTATACACTAATGAAACTAATGTTATGATGAAGTAACTTTTGTACGAAGGCCTTTTCAGATGCTGTTATAAAAAATATCACTATCATACCCACTTTGAGAACTAGGTAAACCTAATATCTTCTTAGCTTTTGTTTTGTAGAGTGACGGGCTCATCATTGCACTTCCCGCGTCTGAAATGTACAATAACAATAATATCCCTTGGATGCTTACTTTCTGCTGATGACTAAATCTGATTGAATATGCATTGTATTGCCTTAAATATCACAAAATGCTACCGTGTGCTACGGTCATTCGTTTACTTCAATGTCTTTATACTAGCAAATTCTTAGTTGGATACTCTGTAAAATTTTCAAGTGACATAGTAGTGGCATTTAATTACTTTTATATTTGCTTAAATATGATACTTTTGTTTGTATATCAAAAAATGTTTAACTTTAGTTATTTCGGTTTAGTATTTAATAATATATTATTTGTAAATTAAAAAATTAGTTTATTAATTTTTATTTTTTTTAAACTGATATAATGACTATTGTTACAATTTCTGTTTTAATATTTCAATTTAGTTTGAATATCTTAAATATTTTTTTTACTTTCTTCGAATATGGGTTGTATTATGCTACACACATTTAGGTGATTTAATAAATAATTTGCATATTAAATGTTTAGTAAACTAGTGCATGTTATTTAATATAATAATTGTTTATAAAATAGTTTTGCAGAAAATTTGTTTTCGCTTATCACATATTAAGTTTTTGCATAAGTGAAGATTTTTACATATTGAGTATTTGCAGTAATGATATGCAATGCAGAATTGGATATGAAAATATATGCATTAAATTCGTCTGGTTTATAATAAGTGTATTGATGAATCGTAGATATGGAGATGAGTAAAGATGCAGATAGTTGATATAGTTCAATGGTAGGATAGTCATTTTAGTATTTAATAATACATTTTTTTAGTATTTTAAAAATGAATTTGTAAAATTGAATACTGAAATAATACAATTCTTAATTTTTTGATATACAACAAAAAAGTATCATATAAATGTAATTATTAAAAAAAGGACGTGTGTAACATTAACATTAACATTAACATTAACATTAACATTAACATTAACATTAACATTAACATTAACATTAACATTAACATTAACATTAACATTAACATTAACATTAACATTAACATTAACATTAACATTAACATTAACATTAACATTAACATTAACATTAACATTAACATTAACATTAACATTAACATTAACATTAACATTAACATTAACATTAACATTAACATTAACATTAACATTAACATTAACATTAACATTAACATTAACATTAACATTAACATTAACATTAACATTAACATTAACATTAACATTAACATTAACATTAACATTAACATTAACATTAACATTAACATTAACATTAACATTAACATTAACATTAACATTAACATTAACATTAACATTAACATTAACATTAACATTAACATTAACATTAACATTAACATTAACATTAACATTAACATTAACATTAACATTAACATTAACATTAACATTAACATTAACATTAACATTAACATTAACATTAACATTAACATTAACATTAACATTAACATTAACATTAACATTAACATTAACATTAACATTAACATTAACATTAACATTAACATTAACATTAACATTAACATTAACATTAACATTAACATTAACATTAACATTAACATTAACATTAACATTAACATTAACATTAACATTAACATTAACATTAACATTAACATTAACATTAACATTAACATTAACATTAACATTAACATTAACATTAACATTAACATTAACATTAACATTAACATTAACATTAACATTAACATTAACATTAACATTAACATTAACATTAACATTAACATTAACATTAACATTAACATTAACATTAACATTAACATTAACATTAACATTAACATTAACATTAACATTAACATTAACATTAACATTAACATTAACATTAACATTAACATTAACATTAACATTAACATTAACATTAACATTAACATTAACATTAACATTAACATTAACATTAACATTAACATTAACATTAACATTAACATTAACATTAACATTAACATTAACATTAACATTAACATTAACATTAACATTAACATTAACATTAACATTAACATTAACATTAACATTAACATTAACATTAACATTAACATTAACATTAACATTAACATTAACATTAACATTAACATTAACATTAACATTAACATTAACATTAACATTAACATTAACATTAACATTAACATTAACATTAACATTAACATTAACATTAACATTAACATTAACATTAACATTAACATTAACATTAACATTAACATTAACATTAACATTAACATTAACATTAACATTAACATTAACATTAACATTAACATTAACATTAACATTAACATTAACATTAACATTAACATTAACATTAACATTAACATTAACATTAACATTAACATTAACATTAACATTAACATTAACATTAACATTAACATTAACATTAACATTAACATTAACATTAACATTAACATTAACATTAACATTAACATTAACATTAACATTAACATTAACATTAACATTAACTTAACTATAACATTAACATTAACATTGTGGTCAAATGCACAACACCCGGAGTTAATGCAATGGTTTCCCAAAAACTGACAATTAAATTCATTACGAATTATTGTTTATTTGGTCTCGAGCTTGCAAAAACTTACAAATATGTAAACAAAATAGACCGCAAAAATCCAACAGCAATGGTTTAGTTTTTGAGAACTTTGGTATCTACTCGAGTATAATAATCCTTAAACAATTTGTGTTTTAAGGAAACCTGTATTTTCACAAGTCCTAAATTAACAGGCTCTGTCATAAGCCTTTTAAATAATTGGACTACGTCAATCTTCGCCTCAACAATCAATCTGTGCTACAAATTTTCTAGCCTTTTTTGAAATATATTTTCGATGGATTGAAAACTTCATATTTATTAAGCGCTTCATATATCATAGGGTCCTTATTGTGACTGTATTTTCTTCTTTCTTGGTATTACTACTGGTCGATGGCCTAGCATTTTTTTAAGATTATTTATATTAATTCGTAATCGCTTTTCCATCTATATCATTCAACTCAAAATCATATTCCTCCAAATCCAATCCATCGATGTTCTGTTTTAATCAAAAATTGTCTACCATACACGTAAGGTCTGAAGTAAGATATAGCCCAGTGAATTGCTCCTAATTCATTTTCTATTATAAATGATCTTGACGCATAAGCAATTGGTAATTGCTTGCCTGCATGTTTTTGACTAACAACTGCGCCACAGGCATAGCCGATAGCATCTGTTGTTATACAAAACTCCTTGTCAAAGTGTGAAGACTGCAAAATATAAGGAATAGTTAATGCCAAGTTTAAATAGACAAAATTCTTTTGACAGTCCTCTGTCCAGTTAAAGGAAACAGTTTTCTTACACAATCTTGTTAGAATTCAGAGTATGATTCAAAATTTGTCATAAATAAAAATTTTTCGGGTATAATTTTAAATTATATTTTATGAAAGTTGAAAATACCTCTTCATTCCAGTTTTCATAAGAACCTAAAACTACCAAATAATACATATATAAAAATACTTGTGAGGTTTTAAGGCCTGGGAATGCTGAAGCAACCATTCTTTGAAATGAATTCGGAGCCACCTTCAAGCCTTTTAAAACGGTATGTACCATCGTCTGCTGTAAATGATATCTCTAGAGTTTGAGTAAAATGGTGGAAACGCATGAAAATTATTTTGCTCTTCCCACAAATCTGCCTCTTTTCGAGCTCTTTTTTTTCTCAAATCTAGCTCCAAAATAAATTGTATCCTGGCAACACTGGTAGCTGTAAATTCCGCCTATACGTTAATTCAAATCCCAGAAGTACGGCATACAGTTCTGGCTGCCTGTCTTTGCACAAAAATGCTATGTGTGGAAGTAACAGATATGTTTGGGAAAGGGAATTGGTAGGATTCCGTAGCGAAACCCAGACGACCGAGTAGTATTGGATCTAGTCGAAGGGTTAAACGTTTTTATATTCCTGATTTTCGTTCACGTCGGATACTACTTTTGCTTCATATATAAGCAAAAAAAAAAAAACAAATGTACTAAAGAATAAAAATATTTCACGTATAAAATATGTTTTCGAATAATTGACAAAAAACACTTGTATGTAAAAGAAGTGCGATAATCAATTAAATAATAGTCTGATTTTGACGCTGGTAATAGAAATTATCAATATACTATTTTTGTTAACTATAATAAGTAGCGTTTTAATTTTTGTACTATACAGTTACGCAAAAAACGTAATGACGGGTCATTTGACCTGCGTGGTAGAAAGACGATCTATGAAGTGTTGGATTAGTTAAAATTCCATGACTGTCATACCTTAAGCAAGAAGTTGCAATGCAGTGGCTCGAGATTTATTATTGAGATTGTATTTGCGCCAATTGCATTTAAGTTAAAAAACTATATTTCACGTATATGTCACGTTTCCTGATTTACACTACGCTTTACATAGCTAAGCCTGCTTATACCGCAAGGCCCATGGCTTCTATATGACCTCTGTCATGAAATAGTTGGATAGTATGATTTTGCCAAAGATCGTACAACCGTTCCTATACACTAATGAAACTAATGTTATGATGAAGTAACTTTTGTACGAAGGCCTTTTCAGATGCTGTTATAAAAAATATCACTATCATACCCACTTTGAGAACTAGGTAAACCTAATATCTTCTTAGCTTTTGTTTTGTAGAGTGACGGGCTCATCATTGCACTTCCCGCGTCTGAAATGTACAATAACAATAATATCCCTTGGATGCTTACTTTCTGCTGATGACTAAATCTGATTGAATATGCATTGTATTGCCTTAAATATCACAAAATGCTACCGTGTGCTACGGTCATTCGTTTACTTCAATGTCTTTATACTAGCAAATTCTTAGTTGGATACTCTGTAAAATTTTCAAGTGACATAGTAGTGGCATTTAATTACTTTTATATTTGCTTAAATATGATACTTTTGTTTGTATATCAAAAAATGTTTAGCTTTAGTTATTTCGGTTTAGTATTTAATAATATATTATTTGTAAATTAAAAAATTAGTTTATTAATTTTTATTTTTTTTAAACTGATATAATGACTATTGTTACAATTTCTGTTTTAATATTTCAATTTAGTTTGAATATCTTAAATATTTTTTTTACTTTCTTCGAATATGGGTTGTATTATGCTACACACATTTAGGTGATTTAATAAATAATTTGCATATTAAATGTTTAGTAAACTAGTGCATGTTATTTAATATAATAATTGTTTATAAAATAGTTTTGCAGAAAATTTGTTTTCGCTTATCACATATTAAGTTTTTGCATAAGTGAAGATTTTTACATATTGAGTATTTGCAGTAATGATATGCAATGCAGAATTGGATATGAAAATATATGCATTAAATTCGTCTGGTTTATAATAAGTGTATTGATGAATCGTAGATATGGAGATGAGTAAAGATGCAGATAGTTGATATAGTTCAATGGTAGGATAGTCATTTTAGTATTTAATAATACATTTTTTTAGTATTTTAAAAATGAATTTGTAAAATTGAATACTGAAATAATACAATTCTTAATTTTTTGATATACAACAAAAAAGTATCATATAAATGTAATTATTAAAAAAAGGACGTGTGTAACATTAACATTAACATTAACATTAACATTAACATTAACATTAACATTAACATTAACATTAACATTAACATTAACATTAACATTAACATTAACATTAACATTAACATTAACATTAACATTAACATTAACATTAACATTAACATTAACATTAACACTAACACTAACATTAACATTAACACTAACATTAACATTAACACTAACACTAACATTAACATTAACATTAACATTAACATTAACATTAACATTAACATTAACATTAACATTAACATTAACATTAACATTAACATTAACATTAACATTAACATTAACATTAACATTAACATTAACATTAACATTAACATTAACATTAACATTAACATTAACATTAACATTAACATTAACATTAACATTAACATTAACATTAACATTAACATTAACATTAACATTAACATTAACATTAACATTAACATTAACATTAACATTAACATTAACATTAACATTAACATTAACATTAACATTAACATTAACATTAACATTAACATTAACATTAACATTAACATTAACATTAACATTAACATTAACATTAACATTAACATTAACATTAACATTAACATTAACATTAACATTAACATTAACATTAACATTAACATTAACATTAACATTAACATTAACATTAACATTAACATTAACATTAACATTAACATTAACATTAACATTAACATTAACATTAACATTAACATTAACATTAACATTAACATTAACATTAACATTAACATTAACATTAACATTAACATTAACATTAACATTAACATTAACATTAACATTAACATTAATATTAACATTAACATTAACATTAACATTAACATTAACATTAACATTAACATTAACATTAACATTAACGGGTTGGCCAGAAAAAGATTATGAGACAAAATTCTGCATTTAAAATTCTGCTTCCAAAATTCTGGATTCAAAATTCTGTTTTACAAAGTACTGTATGCCAAAATGCCGTTTTCAAAATTCAGTTTTTCATAATTCTGTATACAAAAATTCTGTAAAGTCAAAATTCTGTTTTTCAAAATGCTGTATTGAAAAATCGGAAAAGCATATGGATAAAGAAAAAAAGTGCCAGAGCTGAAAAAATAGAAAGTACCCACAATAATAGGTTCCAGGGTCCGATCCATGTTTTTTATGTGCAGAACACCTCTCCGCATTGGCGGCCTTCGGCCGCGCTTCAAAAAATAACCCTAGGCTACGCCACGCCCACTCCGGGTGTGTGCCATAGCCGTGGCTACTGCCACGGTGATGTCCTTCCTCGTAGTTTTTAATTCCCTATTACAATTCTATGCATATGTAAATGAAAACGAAATTCTGGGCTGTATAAACTCCTAAATGATTTAAAAGTCGAGATGCTTTATGCGAAACCGCAGATTTCCAGAGTTCAAAATGGCCAAAACATAAAACGAAATTTGAAAACATTAAAAGCAAATAAAAAAATTAAAAGAATAACGAAGAAACGATGTGATTTAAGACCACTTTGTTTCCTAAAAAGAATTGCTAAGAATTTAATTGTTTAATAACTTCTTTTCTACATACATATATTATAAAGTAAAATGTATTTAAATTACATATTTGTTTCTTAAAAATCAAAATATGAGCGCCTTATTTTCAACAATAAAAACAACCGGAATTTTTGTCCAAAATTATTTGGAAACCAGAATTTTACATTCCAGGATTATGACCCTTCATCATTATGTCCATCCAGAATTTTGGAAAACAGAATTTTGACTCGAAATTATTAAGTCGCGCAGAATTTTTTTTAGTTTTTGCCAGAATTTTGTCCCAAACTCATTTTGAAATACAGACATTTGTCACTATCCCACATTGGGTTGGCCAAAAAAAGATTATGAGACAAAATTCTACATTTAAAATTCTGTTTCCAAAATTCTGGATTCAAAATTCTCTTTTACAACATACTGTATGCCAAAATGCCGTTTTCAAAATTCTGTTTGTCATAATTCTGTATACAAAAATTCTGTAAAGTCAAAATTCTGTTTTTCAAAATGCTGTATTGAAAAAATCGGAAAAGCATATGGATAAAGAAAAAAGTGCCAGAGCTGAAAAAATATAAAGTACCCACAATAATAGGTTCCAGGGTCCGATCCATGTTTTTTATGTGCAGAACACCTTTCCGCATTGGCGGCCTTCGGCCGCGCTTCAAAAAATAACCCTGGGCTACGCCACGCCCACTCCGGGTGTGTGCCATAGCCGTGGCTACTGCCACGGTGATGTCCTTCCTCGTAGTTTTTAATTCCCTATTACAATTCTATGCATATGTAAATGAAAACGAAATTCTGGGCTGTATAAACTCCTAAATGATTTAAAAGGCGAGATGCTTTATGCGAAAGCGCAGATTGCCAGAGTTCAAAATGGCCAAAACATAAAACGAAATTTGAAAACATTAAAAGCAAATAAAAAAATTAAAAGAATAACGAAGAAACGATGTGATTTAAGACCACTTTGTTTCCTAAAAAGAATTGCTAAGAATTTAATTGTTTAATAGCTTCTTTTCTACATACATATATTATAAAGTAAAATGTATTTAAATTACATATTTGTTTCTTAAAAATCAGAATATGAACAGTAAAAATAACCGGAATTTTTGTCCAAAATTATTTGGAAACCAGAATTTTACTTTCCAGGATTATGACCCTTCATCATTATGTCCATCCAGAATTTTGGAAAACAGAATTTTGACTCGAAATTATTAAGTCGCGCAGAATTTTTTTTAGATTTTGCCAGAATTTTGTCCCAAAATCATTTCGAGACATTTGTCACTATCCCTCATAAAACTTTTGTGGCCTCTTGCTGTCCACGTCCTATGACGTCCAGTGGCCGTCGTCGATCAAGTATCGCTCCGCCAAATATGTCTGACTCTGTCACATCAGTCTCCACGACTAGCACCAACAATGCACATCAGCAAGTAGACCTTCCGAGCGGCCGCTCACGCCCACAGGCGTCAACATCTCACACAGCAGCTCACAGCTACTCCCTACGTAGCACTTCCCAAGTGGATTTGAGCAATGCTGAGCGTCCGCCCTCTCCCACCCCCTCGGTCAGCCCCTCTTCCTCCAGCATTAGCACGAGTATAAGTCACAACCATCAGCTCCTGGTCCCTTATACTACGTGCACTGTTTGTCGGTTAAGATTATATACGCCGTTGGCATCAGTCAAGTGCAATAACTGCCTTGGCCTGTGTCACCTGCTCATATGCTCTGGACTCGCGAACAAGAACCTATGGACTGATACGTACGTTGCGCCATGCTGTCGAGCTATGCAACCTTCAACGTCGTCCGACTCGCCTCTACCTTCTGGTAACGCGATTCCTTCGACTTCAAGATTGCGCCGTAGTGCGCGACCCAGCCTATTACCACCTAGGCATACGCACCAGTCCTTGACCCCCAGCATCAACTCTGCTCCCCCTGCACATTTAGGTATCCTGCAATTTAATTGAAACGGCCTAACCGGCAAAATTGTTGAAGTGACAAATTTAATGAAGCGACTGAACATCAAGATCGCGGCGATTCAGGAGACAAAGTTAGGTGGAAGGTCGTCTCTTCAGACCTGCAACGGGTACAATGTACACCGTTGTGACCGTGCGAGAGGGCTTGGGGTGGTCTGGCATTCATCACGCATCAATCTGTGCAGTATCGTCTATTTGAGCCTGACATCGACCCGAGGGACACCACCTTAGAACGTCAAGGTATGGTTGTCCGGTCAGGCGATGTCGACCTTGAAATCATAAACATTTACGTACCTCCTGTCACCTATTGTCCCAGGGATTACTACCCTGACATTCGTGCGTTACTCAGGGGCGAGAACCGCGTCATCCTTGGTGACTTCAACGCACACCACGACCTGTGGCACTCCAGCCTGCAGGCGATGGTATTGGACAGGAGCTGGCTGACCAAATAGATGCTTCGACGTTCTGCACGGTAAATGGGGATGCCCCCACTAGAGTGGCGGTAAACTGCTCTAGCTCGCCAGACATCACCATAGTCAGCGCTGGCCTAATAAACTGCGTTGAATGGCGACCGATGCTGACGCTTGCTTCAGACCACCTACCTATAGTGCTCTCTATCGATCGCGCCACCGACTTTGTCACCTCTGAGAAACGCACTTACACTAACTTCAATAAAGCCGACTGGGAGGGTTTTCTCAACACCACAGAGAGCGCCTTCGCTGCTCTTCCTACCCCGTCTGACGTACGAGAAAGGGAAAAGGCGTTTCGTATGGCATTCTTCCCCGCAGAGGCAGCGGCCCTGGCAAATGAACGTGACCATATTAGACGCCTTGACCCTACGGATCCTCAAATAAGGGATCTTAATGAGGAAATCAGACGCTTAGTAGACCAACACAAACGCGCTAAGTGGGAGGAGCACCTAAGGTCTTGCAACCTCTCGGCTGGAGTTGGCAAATTATGGTCGACGGTGAAATCTTTGTCCAACCCGACTAAACCTAACGATAAAATATCCATCGCCTTCGGTGATAAGGTTCAGTCGAAGCCAAAAAGATGCACGAGCGCCTTCTGCCGACAAATTGTAATGCATCCTCCGTTGAACAAAGAGATTCGCCGAGCCACCAGGGAAGCGCACAAACACAAAAACAGCGATGCGCCCATTGCCATCTCCACAACAGAAGTTCATGAGGCTATTCGGAGATCTAAGAACACCAAATATATTGGCCCCGATGGCATTTCCATGCTAATGCTGAAACACCTCGGCGACGAAGTCATAAGATACCTTACAATATTTTCAACCTTTCCCTTTCCACCTTTGTTATTCCTGAAAGATGGAGACAAGCAAAGGTGGTCCCACTACTAAAGCCTGGCAAGCCAGTTGCCGTAGGGGAGTCATATCGCCCGATATCTCTCCTCTCGCCAGTAGTGAAGGTGTTGGAATCCATCTTGTTGCCGTACTTCACCGCAAACCTGCGGCTCGCCGAACATCAGCATGGATTTCGCAAAAATCACAGCACCACCACCGCGCTGAACGCCATAACCACTCAGATAGGGGACGGACTAAACCAAAAGCGTCCAAACCACAGGACAGTGCTAGTTGCGCTTGACTTGGCCAAAGCTTTTGACTAGCTTTTGAAAGACCTTGAAGACTCGTCCCTTCCTCCCTGTCTTAAACGTTATACTGCCAACTATCTGAGTGGTCGTCAATCGTCGGTTTAGTTCAGAGGCGCAAGATCAAAACCCAGAATAGTTAAACAAGGGGTGCCACAGGGTGGTGTCCTATCCCCGTTCCTGTTTAACTATTATATATCGAAACTTCCCCCCCACCAGAGGGTGTCTCGATCGTCTCTTACTCCGTTGAAGAACTCTGCTCTCGAATTAACTCATACCTCCCAGCCGTGTCCGAATTCTTCGCCGGGAGAAACCTGGCATTGTCACCGAATAAGTCCTCGGCCACCCTATTCACGACGTGGACAACGCAAGTGAACATGGAATTAGACGTCTACGTTGATAGTGTCAAGCTACCAACTGTCTCACACCCCAAAATCTTAGGGGTGACGTTTGATAACATGTTCAAATACGGCGCTCATGTAACCGCAATTGTCAATAAAGTCCAAAGCCGTAACAAAATCCTCAGGTCCCTAGCTGGCAGCACTTGGGGTAAAGACAAAGAAACGTTACTAGCTACATATAAAGCAATTGGCCAGCCGGTACTGAGCTACGCGACGCCTATATGGTCGCCGGGGCTAGCTGACACACACTAGACGAGGCTACAGGTCTGCCAAAACACCGCCCTTCGTACCGCCCCTGGGTGTCTTCTTATGTCTCCTGAGCATCACAGGCAATTCCTGTTCAACTGTTGCAAACCGCAGCATCCGAACGGACGCCTGATCAACGAGGATCCGCCCCCCAGGAGCATAAGGAGCCATCTACGCAAACACTACGATGAGATCCGGCACCTGATTTCCACGCCGTTTGATCCTAAGGTGCACCGGCAGGCCCTCACCCTCATCCACACGAATTCGGTAAATTCCTATGTTGGCTCTCTCCTGGTGAACGCCTTTCTTCAGGCAACAACACCACCCGTTGCCGAAGAGGAGCGCGAACTGCCTGGGGAGACTAGGGTGATGCTGGCCCAACTCCGGTCTGGATATTGTAATAGGTTAAACTGTTACCTATCCAGACTGAACCCCAACTTGCCTAATGTTTGTCCGGCATGCTACTTGTCCCCCCATACTACTAACCATCTTTTTGTCTGCTCATCCGAGCCTACTCTTTAACACCCATATCCCTCTGGTCCTCCCCTGTTGAAGCCGATAGGTTTCTAGGACTTCCGTTAGAAGAGTTCGATGACAATATTGGGTAAGGTTGATACTGACTACCCAGGCAGGGCAACGTAGTGTTAAAACAACAACAACAACAGGCTGGACAGAATTTTTTTTTTGATTTTTACAGAATTTTCATCCAAAAGAATTTTGAAAAGCAGAATTTAGTACCTCTCCCAACTGATATCGCTATAATTATATAATTTGGTACATACATCAATTTTCATATTCTTTACATAATTTTTGCAAAATTTCTGTTTCTATAAAATCGGAATTCCATTATTCATAAAATAAATGTGCTATTCAGGTAAGCGTGTTTATCAGGCTATCTGCTTATTTGGTTATATTTTTAAAGCATTTTGATCGAAAATAATTTGGATTCCAGAATTTTAATATACAGAATTTCAGTTCTCCATCATTTTGATCATACAGAATATTGAACCAAAAGAATTTAGGCTGGACAGAATTTTTTTTTTTGATTTTTACAGAATTTTCATCCAAAAGAATTTTGAAAAGCAGAATTTAGTTCCTCTCACTAACATTAACATTAACATTAACATTAACATTAACATTAACATTAACATTAACATTAACATTAACATTAACATTAACATTAACATTAACATTAACATTAACATTAACATTAACATTAACATTAACATTAACATTAACATTAACATTAACATTAACATTAACATTAACATTAACATTAACATTAACATTAACATTAACATTAACATTAACATTAACATTAACATTAACATTAACATTAACATTAACATTAACATTAACATTAACATTAACATTAACATTAACATTAACATTAACATTAACATTAACATTAACATTAACATTAACATTAACATTAACATTAACATTAACATTAACATTAACATTAACATTAACATTAACATTAACATTAACATTAACATTAACATTAACATTAACATTAACAATAACATTAACATTAACATTAACATTAACATTAACATTAACATTAACATTAACATTAACATTAACATTAACATTAACATTAACATTAACATTAACATTAACATTAACATTAACACTAACATAAACATTAACATTAACATTAACATTAACATTAACATTAACATTAACATTAACATTAACATTAACATTAACATTAACATTAACATTAACATTAACATTAACATTAACATTAACATTAACATTAACATTAACATTAACATTAACATTAACATTAACATTAACATTAACATTAACATTAACATTAACATTAACATTAACATTAACATTAACATTAACATTAACATTAACATTAACATTAACATTAACATTAACATTAACATTAACATTAACATTAACATTAACATTAACATTAACATTAACATTAACATTAACATTAACATTAACATTAACATTAACATTAACATTAACATTAACATTAACATTAACATTAACATTAACATTAACATTAACATTAACATTAACATTAACATTAACATTAACATTAACATTAACATTAACATTAACATTAACATTAACATTAACATTAACATTAACATTAACATTAACATTAACATTAACATTAACATTAACATTAACATTAACATTAACATTAACATTAACATTAACATTAACATTAACATTAACATTAACATTAACATTAACATTAACATTAACATTAACATTAACATTAACATTAACATTAACATTAACATTAACATTAACATTAACATTAACATTAACATTAACATTAACATTAACATTAACATTAACATTAACATTAACATTAACATTAACATTAACATTAACATTAACATTAACATTAACATTAACATTAACATTAACATTAACATTAACATTAACATTAACATTAACATTAACATTAACATTAACATTAACATTATGTATTATCAAAATTATGTATTGGCAGTATTTTGTTTTGCAAAATTCTGTATTGAAAAACCGGAAGAGCATATGGATAAATAAAAAAAGTGCGCACTTTTTATATTTATCCATATGCTCTTCCGGTTTTTCAATACAGAATTTTGCAAAGCAACTGTTAATCAATTCCCATTGTTTTATTGTACGTTTTTATACCCAGCGTACTAGTACTAGTACAAGGGTATTATAACTTTGTTGGGATAACGGTTGGTTGTACAGGTATAAAAATTTCAAAAAACGTATAAAACGGGTTAATTCAATATCATAAACAGCTACAATGGTAAAATTTGCAATATGTATTGATTTAGATGTTCTAAGGCCGATTTTATCAAATTTTTTGAAAATGGGCGTGGCACCGCCCACATTTGAGTCGATCAGTGTATAAAGGGAATGAGTCCATTTTTGGCTTTCTTGAGATTTCGCGTGGATACACTTCCTTTTATGACTAACTGTGTATGGTAAATGTTTTATTTTCAAATTTCAACGGCAAACCTCTTTTAAAGACAAAAGATTTTTTTGTACGAAACAAAACATTTGTATTTTCAGTGGAAAAAGGGAATAAGTCCACGTGTGCATTTATATTGCATTAATCACTTGTTAACTTTGCTTTTAATCACTATTATTTGTTTCTAATTCTTGTCTCTCTTCGAGTTTTCGCTACCTGCCAATTTTTTTTTGTGTTCTTTAAATTGTTGTTGTACTTAGTTTAATGTATGAGAGCAATCTTACTTTATGCCTTATTACATATGAAATCGACCTTTGATTGCTGTTTTGATATCGCTGTGGTTAAAAGAGTTTCTTATTAAAAAGATTTCGTAAACATTTTTAATTTTTTGACCTGTGCATATTAAGTAAGTAAAATTGAATGGTATTTTTTTAAATATTATAAATATAAGAAAGCAGGGAAAGACAATGTCAATAACATTCCAGCCTGATTCAAAGCAGAGCTATAACAAAAGAAAAGAAAAAGGATATGATTGATTTATTAAAATATATCCCTCCCGTTCACCATACTTTTTATAAGAACTTGAAAACAGGTTCAAGTAAAAATGATCCTTCCGACGACATTATATTTTGTTAAATGAAATTGTTATAATAAAGATTCATTCAAAAAGAAGAAATTTTTAAAGTTATTTTTGTTTTCAAAATAAGGAATTTTTTATGTTATTTTTTAAGTTCATTAAAAATAAAACTGTGCGAATGCACTGAGCTAAAAAACAAATTATCTGCAGCCTTTTTTTTTACAAAATTAATAAAAAAATGTACTCTTTCCAAAATATACTAATTCAATTAAAACACTACGGGAAGTAAGAAAATATTTAAGTAGATGGACGTTTTTTCTTTTTATTTCCGAACGAATGCTCCAATTCAAAACATAATTAATTTGCATTTTCACGGTATCGATATTAACAACAAAAATTTTGGTGGACTTATTCCCTTTTTCCACTGAAGCCCTTATCAATAAAAAGATATTTGTATCATATTAACAGGTTTTGTGCACACATCCACTTACATACTAACATTAAATTTTTAGAAATTGTAAAAGAAGTAATAATAACTAGTTTTGGAACTTTACTTTTTAGTTTTGTCGTAACAAATAGTTTTAATATCAACGTCAATTGTTTTGTCGTTTTTCTCCATTTCAAATTTTTGGACTCATTCCCTTTATACACTGAACGACTCATTTATTTGAAGATATTTTAAAATTTTGACTCTTAATAACTTCAGAACAGTTTATGCTAGTATAACTAAATTTTGTAGAGGGCATACTATTGTTCTGTTAAATTAAGATATAGAAAATAAACGAAATCGCTTCGCGAGCACGCCTACTTTTTCATAAAAGTTATATTGAAAGGAGGTGGAAATATTGAAAAGTAAATATCTAATTAACTGATACGGGTTGGGTACAATAAGGTTTTGGTTCAAAATTCTGTATTGTATTCAGTGCTAAAAAATATTGTAGAATAATTGCAATATTTTCTGTATACTTCATTCAAATATCTATGTAACTGTTTTAATCAATTCCCATTCTTTCATTTTACGTTTTTTGTTGTAAAATTTATAGAAATACAATACGACAACGACAGAACCAAACCCAGCGGTCTTTTGTTTTTGCTTCTCGTTTACAGCAGGTCAAATAAGTTTACAAAGAGAGTTTTGATTAGTTCTTTTGATAGTGGCTGGCCAACGTGCATGAATCAAGTTTGGGGAAATTACGAATTTAAAGAAATAATAAAAGTTTTTGTATAAATAAATATTGACTCTTTTTAATATGGCGAAAGTCTCTCTTGTTAAGTCTAATAAAAGTAAAGACATGCTCTGTGTTGACGGATATTTTTTTTATTTGGAGCGATCTAGAAAAAAAAACATATAATTGGGCCTGTTCTAAAAGAATACAAAAGAAATGTTGTTCGCGTCTTGTTACAACACTTATTGAAAATGTGCATACTCCCATGAACCGTTTCCAGATGAGGTCAATGTCGTAAAAGCTAATAATTTGAAAAAGTTGGCGAAATCAAGCTTGCTGACTACTAGCCAAATAATTCAGAAATCTGTTGTTGAGACCGTTCCCATCAGCCGTGACTATTTACCCACAAAAAGTGTTCAAAAGCAAAAAATTAACAGGATAAAAAGAGCGAAAGTAGGACTTCGTGAACCAAATTCGATAGAAGAAATAGATATTCCATTAAGTTTGTATGTTTTGGAAAATGAACTTTTTATTTTGTCAGAAAATTATTTCCACCATGAATGTATGATTATATGTGGTACTAAATCATCATTGCAATTGCTTGGTGAAAGCGACTGTTGGATCATGGATAACACTTTCGATGTGGTACCTACATTTATGCGACAACTCTTTTCCATACATGGTCGGGTTGAAGGGCAAATAATACCACTCGTATTTTGCATTATGAGCAGAAAATCACTTACCAGCTATGAGACATTTTTCATTGAGCTCATTGAATTGGCTCGAGGATGTGGCATACAATTAAATCCAAAACGAATCCTTAGTGACTTTGAGATAGGTATTATATCGGCTGCCAAAAAATATTTTCCCGATACGAGATTGCAAGGATGCTTCTTTCATTTTAGTCAAATAATTTGGCGTAAAATACAAAAAGAAAGGTATATTGTGTAATATATTGATATACTGAACAATTTCATCGCAACTAACTACCATAAAGTACTGAATATTTAATTTGTTTTGTTTGCAGATTGGTTCAGAAATATGGAAATGATTCATATTTTTCCTTACATATTAGAATGTTAAAAGCTCTGGCTTTTTTGCCTCACGACGAAGTCTCTGAGTACTATAATCAATTTTATAGTACTCTTGAAGACGAAGATACAAAACAGTTTTGCTCGTGTTTTGAAAGAAATTACATAGCTCAAGACAACTCCCAGCCAAAATACCCAAAAAATTTTGGTCAGTGCACAATGAGTCCAATATCGCTTTCCCCAAAACAGTATTGAGGCTTGGCATCGTCGGCTAAAAGTTATTGCTCGGAAACGAAACTCAGGGTTGTACAGACTAATTAACGATCTAAGAGGCGAGCTGGTTTGTGCGAAAGCACAACTAGCTAAAATTCAAAATGGTCACAAAATTAGTCAAACGAAGAAGGCTGTAAAAGCAAACAACAGAATTCAAAGAATAACAAAAAAAAAGGCTTATATTAAGGCATGTTTGTTTTCTAAAGCGAATTGCTAAAAATTTAATAATATAATAATTGTTTCGCCATTATAATGTAATAACTTTTGTTTTGAATGAATTTTTGAATTTTTCTTTAATTGACGTATGTATATATACCATTGTTTCTATAAAATCGGAATTCCATTATTCATAAAATAAATGTGCTATTCAGGTAAGCGTACTTATCAGGTTATCTGCTTATTTGGTTATATTTTTACAGCATTTTGATCGAAAATAATTTTGATTCCAGAATTTTAATATACAGAATTTTAGTTCTCCATCATTTTGATCATACAGAATATTGAACCAAAAGAATTTAGGCTGGACAGAAAGATTCCCACGACAGCCGGTTCTACGTACCGGAATGACTCGGGGTTTCCCCGACCAAGGGCTTAGGGTCAGTTATCCCACCCCCCCAATAATGTCATCCTCCGAGCAGCTCCTTGCAGCGGGACTGCTCACGACTCTCCTGCTCCGGGCTGGTATTGAATCCAACTCTGGACCTAGAGAATGGATCTGCTGTATATGCTGGAAGAAAATTTATGTGAAACGTTCACATTCTGTACAATGCTCTTATTGTAGCAGATGGTTGCATCTAACTAGTTGCTCCGGACTAAATCCCTCTACTCATAGACCCGCTAGTTTTTATAAAACGGGTTGGCCAGAAAACGATTATGAGACAAAATTCTGTTTCCAAAATTCTGGATTCAAAATTCTGTTTTACAAAATACTGTATGCCAAAATGCCGTTTTAAAAATTCTGTTTTTCATAATTCTGTATACAAAAATTCTGTAAAGTCAAAATTCTGTTTTTCAAAATGCTGTATTGAAAAATCGGAAAAGCATATGGATAAAGAAAAAAAGTGCCAGAGGTGAAAAAATATAAAGTACCCACAATAATAGGTTCCAGGGTCCGATCCATGTTTTTTATGTGCAGAACACCTTCCCGCATCGGCGGCCTTCGGCCGCTCTTCAAAAAATAACCCTGGGCTACGCCATGCCCACTCCGGGTGTGTGCCATAGCCGTGGCTACCGCCACGGTGTTGTCCTTCCGCGCAGTTTTTAATTCCCTATTACTATTCTATGCACATGTAAATGAAAACGAAATTCTGGGCTGTATAAACTCCTAAATGATTTAAAAGGCGAGATGCTTTATACGAAATCGCAGATTGCCAGAGTTCAAAATGGCCAAAACATAAAACGAAATTTGAAAACATTAAAAGCAAATAAAAAAATTAAAAGAATAACGAAGAAACGATGTGATTTAAGACCACTTTGTTTCCTAAAAAGAATTGCTAAGAATTTAATTGTTTAATAGCTTCTTTTCTACATACATATATTATAAAGTAAAATGTATTTAAATTACATATTTGTTTCTTAAAAATCAGAATATGAGCGCCTTATTTTCAACAATAAAAACAACCGGAATTTTTGTCCAAATTATTTGGAAACCAGAATTTTACTTTCCAGGATTATGACCCTTCATCATTATGTCCATCCAGAATTTTGACTCGAAATTATTAAGTCGCGCAGAATTTTTTTGCCTGCCAGAATTTTGTCCCAAAATCATTTCGAAATACAGACATTTGTCACTATCCCTTATAAAACTTTTGTGGCCCCTTGCTGTTCACGTCCTATGACGTCCAGTGGCCGTCGTCGATCAAGTATCGCTCCGCCACATATGTCTGACTCTGTCACATCAGTCTCCACGACTAGCACTAACAATGCACATCAGCAAGTAGACCTTCCGAGCGGCCGCTCACGCCCACAGGCGTCAACATCTCACACAGCAGCTCACAGCTACTCCCTACGTAGCACTTCCCAAGTGGATTTGAGCAATGCTGAGCGTCCGCTCTCTCCCACCCCCTCGGTCAGCCCCTCTTCTTCCAGCATTAGCACGAGTATAAGCCACAACCATGAGCTCCTGGTTTCTTATACTACGTGCACTGTTTGTCGGTTAAGATTATATACGCCGTTGGCATCAGTCAAGTGCAATAACTGCCTTGGCCTGTGTCACCTGCTCATATGCTTTGGACTCGCGAACAGGAACCTATGGACTGATACGTACGTTGCGCCATGCTGCCGAGCTACGCAACCTTCAACGTCGTCCGACTCGCCTCTACCTTCTGGTAACGCGATTCCTTCGACTTCAAGATTGCGCCGTAGTGCGCGACCCAGCCTATTACCACCTAGGCATACGCACCAGTCCTTGACCCCCAGCATCAACTCTGCTCCCCCTACACATTTCGGTATCCTGCAATTTAATTGCAACGGCCTAACCGGCAAAATTGTTGAAGTGACAAATTTAATGAAGCGACTGAACATCAAGATCGCGGCGATTCAGGAGACAAAGTTAGGTGGAAGGTCGTCTCTTCAGACCTGCAACGGGTACAATGTACACCGTTGTGACCGTGCGAGAGGGCTTGGGGGTGGTCTAGCATTCATCGCGCATCAATCTGTGCAGTATCGTCTATTTGAGCCTGACATCGACCCGAGGGACACCACCTTAGTACGTCAATGTATGGTTGTCCGGTCAGGCGATGTCGACCTTGAAATCATAAACATTTACGTACCTCCTGTCACCTGTTGTCCCAGGGATTACCACCCTGACATTCGTGCGTTACTCAGGGGCGAGAACCGCGTCATCCTTGGTGACTTCAACGCACACCACGACCTGTGGCACTCCAGCCTGCAGGCCGATGGTAGGGGACAGGAGCTGGCTGACCAAATAGATGATTCGACGTTCTGCACGGTAAATGGGAATGCCCCCACTAGAGTGGCAGTAAACTGCTCACCATAGTCAGCGCTGGCCTAATAAACTGCGTTGAATGGCGACCGATGCTGACGCTTGCTTTAGACCACCTACCTATAGTGCTCTCTATCGATCGCCCCACCGACTTTGTCACCGCTGAGAAACGCACTTACACTAACTTCAATAAAGCCGACTGGGAGGGTTTTCTCAACACCACAGAGAGCGCCTTCGCTGCTCTTCCTACCCCGTCTGACGTACGAGAAGGGGAAAAGGCGTTTCGTATGGCCCTAATTTCAGCCTCCCATCAACACATTCCGTCAGGTAGAATAAAGGAAGTGCGTCCATTCTTCCCCGCAGAGGCAGCGGCCCTGGCAAATGAACGTGACCATATTAGACGCCTTGACCCTACGGATCCTCAAATAAGGGATCTTAATGAGGAAATCAGACGCTTAGTAGACCAACACAAACGCGCTAAGTGGGAGGAGCACCTAAGGTCTTGCAACCTCTCGGCTGGAGTTGGCAAATTATGGTCGACGGTGAAATCTTTGTCCAACCCGACTAAACCTAACGAGAAAATATCCATCGCCTTCGGTGATAAGGTTCAGTCGAAGCCAAAAAGATGCACGAGCGCCTTCTGCCGACAAATTGTAATGCATCCTCCGTTGAACAAAGAGATTCGCCGAGCCACCAGGGAAGCGCACAAACACAAAAACAGCGATGCGCCCATTGCCATCTCCACAACAGAAGTTCATGAGGCTATTCGGAGATCTAAGAACACCAAATATATTGGCCCCGATGGCATTTCCATGCTAATGCTGAAACACCTCGGCGACGAAGTCATAAGATACCTTACAATATTTTCAACCTTTCCCTTTCCACCTTTGTTATTCCTGAAAGATGGAGACAAGCAAAGGTGGTCCCACTACTAAAGCCTGGCAAGCCAGCTGCCGTAGGGGAGTCATATCGCCCGATATCTCTCCTCTCGCCAGTAGTGAAGGTGTTGGAATCCATCTTGTTGCCGTACTTCAGCAAAGCTGCGCCTCGCCGAACATCAGCATGGATTTCGCAAAAATCACAGCACCACCACCGCACTGAACGCCATAACCACTCAGATAGGGGACGGACTAAACCAAAAGCGTCCAAACCACAGGACAGTGCTAGTTGCGCTTGACCTGGCCAAAGCTTTTGACACGGTTAACCATGCGCAACTAATGAAAGACCTTGAAGACTCGTCCCTTTCTCCCTGTCTTAAACGTTAGACTGCCAACTACCTGAGTGGTCGTCAATCGTCGGTTGAGTTCAGAGCCGCAAGATCAAAGCCCAGAATAGTTAAACAAGGGGTGACACAGGGTGGTGTCCTATCCCCGTTTCTGTTTAACTATTATATATCGAAACTTCCCCCCCCCCCACCAGAGGGTGTCTCGATCGTGTCTTACGCCGACGATTGTACGATTCTGGCAACAGGCCCCTCCGTTGAAGAACTCTGCTCTCGAATTAACTCATACCTCCCAGCCGTGTCCGAATTCTTCGCCGGGAGAAACCTGGCATTGTCACCGAATAAGTCCTCGGCCACCCTATTCACGACGTGGACAACGCAAGTGAACATGGAATTAGACGTCTACGTTGATAGTGTCAAGCTACCAACTGTCTCACACCCCAAAATCTTAGGGGTGACGTTTGATAACATGTTCAAATACGGCGCTCATGTAACCGCAATTGCCAATAAAGTCCAAAGCCGTACCAAAATCCTGAAGTCCCTAGCTGGCAGCACTTGGTGTAAAGACAAAGAAACGTTACTAGCTACATATAAAGCAATTGGCCAGCCGGTACTGAGCTACGCGACGCCTATATGGTCGCCGGGGCTAGCTGACACACACTGGACGAGGCTACAGGTCTGCCAAAACACCGCCCTTCGTACCGCCACTGGGTGTCTTCTTATGTCTCCTGAGCATCACTTACATAATGAAGCGAAAATGCTCGCCGTTAAAGAGCATAGCGAGATGTTGACCAGGCAATTCCTGTTCAACTGTTGCAAACCGCAGCATCCGACTGATCAACGAGGATCCGCCCCCCAGGAGCATAAGGAGCCATCTACGCAAACACTACGATGAGATCCGGCTCCTGATTTCCTATGTTGGCTCTCTCCCGGTGAACGCCGTTCTTCTAACACCCATATCCCTCTGGTCCTCCCAGGTTGCAGCCGCTAGGTTTCTAGGACTTGCGTTAGAAGAGTTCGATGACAATATTGGGTAAGGTTGATACTGACTACCCAGGCAGGGCAACGTAGTGTTAAAACAACAACAACAACAGGCTGGACATAATTTTTTTTTTTATTTTTACAGAATTTTCATCCAAAAGAATTTTGAAAAGCAGAATTTAGTACCTCTCCCAACTGATATCGCTATAATTATATAATTTGGTACATACATCAATTTTCATATTCTTTGCATAATTTTTGCAAAATTTCTCTTTCTATAAAATTGGAATTCCATTATTCATAAAATAAATGTGCTATTCAGGTAAGCGTGTTTATCAGGCTATCTGCTTATTTGGTTATATTTTTACAGCATTTTGATCGAAAATAACCCGGGAAGTCCCAGAACTTTTTTGTTTTTAGATTTTTTTAAAAAGTCGTATACTTATAAATTTCGAGCTTCTGAACACAAAAATGAAGTCCATTTTGCAATAACTGGCATCACTTTTCCGGAAAATGCGAAAAACCAGCGTTACCATATGGTAATCGTGGGACCACTAGGGTACAGATTTTCTTCTTTGAAATAATACATTATTTGGATGCAGTTTTCCTTTAAGTTTCACAAATGAAATAATGAAGCTTATAAAAGTATTTTTTAAGTTAAAAATTAGAAAATATATTTTTTTACCACATTATTCAGAGTTTTGTGTGATATTTTTCGAAACACTTTACGCAAAGACCTACATCACATTTTATACAGAATGTATGTCCATTCACTTTGCATCCTTCACCAGCACAATGTCTACGGTTGGATGGTGTAACGTAGTGTCCAATCTGATCATAACGTAGAGTATGTTCAACTCGACCTGGCTGTGGTGCATTACATTGAAGCACACGGTAGCATTTTGTGATATTTAAGGCAATACAATGCATATTCAGTCAGATTTAGTTATCAGCAGAAAGTAAGCATCCAAGGGATATTATTGTTATTGTAGATATCAGACGCGGGAAGTGCAATGATGAGCCCGTCACTCTATAAAACAAAAGCTAAGAAGATATTAGGTTTACCTAGTTGTCAAAGTGGGTATGATAGTGATATTTTTTATAACAGCATCTGAAAAGGCCTTTGTACAAAAGTCATCATAGCACTAGTTTCAATAGTGTATAGGAACGGTTGTACGATCTTTGGCAAAATCATACTATCCAACTATTTCATGACAGAGGTCATATAGAAGCCATGGGCCTTGCAGATGAAGCAGCCGGAGCTATGTAAAGCGTAGTGTAAATCAGGAAACGTGACCTATACGTGAAATATAGTTTTCCACGTGCGAACGGCTAGCCCGACATTAATCTCTCACACTTGTGTTAACAACAGGCCGAATGTTAATGTTAATGTTAATGTTAATGTTAATGTTAATGTTAATGTTAATGTTAATGTTAATGTTAATGTTAATGTTAATGTTAATGTTAATGTTAATGTTAATGTTAATGTTAATGTTAATGTTAATGTTAATGTTAATGTTAATGTTAATGTTAATGTTAATGTTAATGTTAATGTTAATGTTAATGTTAATGTTAATGTTAATGTTAATGTTAATGTTAATGTTAATGTTAATGTTAATGTTAATGTTAATGTTAATGTTAATGTTAATGTTAATGTTAATGTTAATGTTAATGTTAATGTTAATGTTAATGTTAATGTTAATGTTAATGTTAATGTTAATGTTAATGTTAATGTTAATGTTAATGTTAATGTTAATGTTAATGTTAATGTTAATGTTAATGTTAATGTTAATGTTAATGTTAATGTTAATGTTAATGTTAATGTTAATGTTAATGTTAATGTTAATGTTAATGTTAATGTTAATGTTAATGTTAATGTTAATGTTAATGTTAATGTTAATGTTAATGTTAATGTTAATGTTAATGTTAATGTTAATGTTAATGTTAATGTTAATGTTAATGTTAATGTTAATGTTAATGTTAATGTTAATGTTAATGTTAATGTTAATGTTAATGTTAATGTTAATGTTAATGTTAATGTTAATGTTAATGTTAATGTTAATGTTAATGTTAATGTTAATGTTAATGTTAATGTTAATGTTAATGTTAATGTTAATGTTAATGTTAATGTTAATGTTAATGTTAATGTTAATGTTAATGTTAATGTTAATGTTAATGTTAATGTTAATGTTAATGTTAATGTTAATGTTAATGTTAATGTTAATGTTAATGTTAATGTTAATGTTAATGTTAATGTTAATGTTAATGTTAATGTTAATGTTAATGTTAATGTTAATGTTAATGTTAATGTTAATGTTAATGTTAATGTTAATGTTAATGTTAATGTTAATGTTAATGTTAATGTTAATGTTAATGTTAATGTTAATGTTAATGTTAATGTTAATGTTAATGTTAATGTTAATGTTAATGTTAATGTTAATGTTAATGTTAATGTTAATGTTAATGTTAATGTTAATGTTAATGTTAATGTTAATGTTAATGTTAATGTTAATGTTAATGTTAATGTTAATGTTAATGTTAATGTTAATGTTAATGTTAATGTTAATGTTAATGTTAATGTTAATGTTAATGTTAATGTTAATGTTAATGTTAATGTTAATGTTAATGTTAATGTTAATGTTAATGTTAATGTTAATGTTAATGTTAATGTTAATGTTAATGTTAATGTTAATGTTAATGTTAATGTTAATGTTAATGTTAATGTTAATGTTAATGTTAATGTTAATGTTAATGTTAATGTTAATGTTAATTTGTCTGGCATAACTTTTTTTTAATAATTATATTTACATGATACTTTGTTGTTATATATCAAAAAATTAAAAATTGTATTACTTCAGTATTCAATTTTAAAAATTAAAAAAGTTATTATTAAAATACTAAAAAAATGTATTATTAAATACTAAAAAAATTTATTATTAAATACTAAAATGACGATCCTACCATTGAACCATATCAACTATCTGCATCTTTACTCATCTCCATATCTACGATTCATCAATACACTTATTATAAACCAGACGAATTTAATGCATATATTTTCATATCCAGTTCTGCATTGCAAATCATTACTGCAAATACTCAATATTTAAAAATCTTCACTTATGCAAAAACGTAATATGTGATAAGCTAAAACAAATTTTCTGCAAAACTATTTTATAAACAATTATTATATTAAATAACTTGCACTAGTTTACTAAACATTTAATATGCTAAATATATATTAAATCACCTAAATGTGTGGAATGTTGTTCTTAGCATAATACAACCCATATTCGAAGAAAGTAAAAAAAATATTTAAGATATTCAAATTTAAAAAAAATAAAAATTAATCAACTAATTTTTTAATTTACAAATAATATATTATTAAATACAAAGCCGAAATAACTAAAGTTTAAAATTTTTTGATATACAAACAAAAGTATCATAGAAATTTAATTATTTAAACAAATATAAAAGTAATTAAATGCCATTGCTATGTCACCTGAAAATTTTACAGAGTATCCAACTAAGAATTTACTAGTATAAAGACATTGAAGCACACGGTAGCATTTTCTGATATTTAAGGCAATACAATGCATATTCAATCAGATTTAGTTATCAGCAGAAAGTAAGCATCCAAGGAATATTATTGTTATTGTAGATTTCAGACGCGGGAAGTGCAATGATGAGCCCGTCACTCTATAAAACAAAAGCTAAGAAGATATTAGGTTTACCTAGTTGTCAAAGTGGGTATGATAGTGATATTTTTTATAACAGCATCTGAAAAGGCCTTTGTACAAAAGTCATCATAGCACTAGTTTCAATAGTGTATAGGAACGGTTGTACGATCTTTGGCAAAATCATACTATCCAACTATTTCATGACAGAGGTCATATAGAAGCCACGGGCCTTGCAGATGAAGTAGCCGGAGCTATGTAAAGCGTAGTGTAAATCAGGAAACGTGACATATACGTGAAATATAGTTTTCCACGTGCGAACGGCTAGCCCGACATTAATCTCTCACACTTGTGTTCACAACAGGCCGAATGTTAATGTTAATGTTAATGTTAATGTTAATGTTAATGTTAATGTTAATGTTAATGTTAATGTTAATGTTAATGTTAATGTTAATGTTAATGTTAATGTTAATGTTAATGTTAATGTTAATGTTAATGTTAATGTTAATGTTAATGTTAATGTTAATGTTAATGTTAATGTTAATGTTAATGTTAATGTTAATGTTAATGTTAATGTTAATGTTAATGTTAATGTTAATGTTAATGTTAAGGTTAATGTTAATGTTAATGTTAATGTTAATGTTAATGTTAATGTTAATGTTAATGTTAATGTTAATGTTAATGTTAATGTTAATGTTAATGTTAATGTTAATGTTAATGTTAATGTTAATGTTAATGTTAATGTTAATGTTAATGTTAATGTTAATGTTAATGTTAATGTTAATGTTAATGTTAATGTTAATGTTAATGTTAATGTTAATGTTAATGTTAATGTTAATGTTAATGTTAATGTTAATGTTAATGTTAATGTTAATGTTAATGTTAATGTTAATGTTAATGTTAATGTTAATGTTAATGTTAATGTTAATGTTAATGTTAATGTTAATGTTAATGTTAATGTTAATGTTAATGTTAATGTTAATGTTAATGTTAATGTTAATGTTAATGTTAATGTTAATGTTAATGTTAATGTTAATGTTAATGTTAATGTTAATGTTAATGTTAATGTTAATGTTAATGTTAATGTTAATGTTAATGTTAATGTTAATGTTAATGTTAATGTTAATGTTAATGTTAATGTTAATGTTAATGTTAATGTTAATGTTAATGTTAATGTTAATGTTAATGTTAATGTTAATGTTAATGTTAATGTTAATGTTAATGTTAATGTTAATGTTAATGTTAATGTTAATGTTAATGTTAATGTTAATGTTAATGTTAATGTTAATGTTAATGTTAATGTTAATGTTAATGTTAATGTTAATGTTAATGTTAATGTAACATTAACATTAACATTAACATTCGGCCTGTTGTGAACACAAGTGTGAGAGATTAATGTCGGGCTAGCCGTTCGCACGTGGAAAACTATATTTCACGTATAGGTCACGTTTCCTGATTTACACTACGCTTTACATAGCTCCGGCTGCTTCATCTGCAAGGCCCATCGCTTCTATATGACCTCTGTCATGAAATGGTTGGATAGTATGATTTTGCCAAAGATCGTACAACCGTTCCTATACACTATTGAAACTAGTGCTGACTTTTGTACAAAGGCCTTTTCAGATGCTGTTATAAAAAATATCACTATCATACCCACTTTGACAACTAGGTAAACCTAATATCTTCTTAGCTTTTGTTTTATGGAGTGACGGGCTCATCATTGCACTTCCCGCGTCTGATATCTACAATAACAATAATACCCCTTGGATGCTTACTTTCTGCTGATAACTAAATCTGATTGAATATGCATTGTATTGCCTTAAATATCACAAAATGCTACCGTGTGCTTCAATGTCTTTATACTAGCAAATTCTTAGTTGGATACTCTGTAAAATTTTCAAGTGACATAGTAGTGGCATTTAATTACTTTTATATTTGTTTAAATAATTAAATTTCTATGATACTTTTGTTTGTATATCAAAAAATGCTAAACTTTAGTTATTTCGGTTTTGTATTTAATAATATATTATTTGTAAATTAAAAAATTAATTTTTTTTAAACTGATATAATGACTATTGTTAAAATTTTTGTTTTAATATTTCAATTTAATTTGAATATCTTTAATATTTTTTTTACTTTCTTCGAATATGGGTTGTATTAGTTTTGCAGAAAATTTGTTTTAGCTTATCACATATTAAGTTTTTGCATAAGTGAAGATTTTTAAATATTGAGTATTTGCAGTAATGATTTGCAATGCAGAATTGGATATGAAAATATATGCATTAAATTCGTCTGGTTTATAATAAGTGTATTGATGAATCGTAGATATGGAGATGAGTAAAGATGCAGATAGTTGATATGGTTCAATGGTAGGATCGTCATTTTAGTATTTAATAATAAATTTTTTTAGTATTTAATAATACATTTTTTTAGTATTTTAATAATTACTTTTTTAATTTTTAAAATTGAATACTGAAATAATAAAATTTTTAATTTTTTGATATATAACAAAAAAGTATCATATAAATGTAATTATTAAAAAAAGGACGTGTGGAACTCGTGAACTGCCGCCGTAAAGCTATTGCATATTATGAAGTTATGCCAGACACATTAACATTAACATTAACATTAACATTCGGCCTGTTGTTAACACAAGTGTGAGAGATTAATGTCGAGCTAGCCGTTCGCACGTGGAAAACTATATTTCACGTATATGTCACGTTTCCTCATTTACACTACGCTTTACATAGCTACGGCTGCTTCATCTGCAAGGCCCATGGCTTCTATATGACCTCTGTCATGAATAGTTGGATAGCATGATTTTGCCAAAGATCGTACAACCGTTCCTATACACCAGGCATCAGCAGCCCATAGCTCACTGAGCTGGGAAAGAGCGTAAGTGTTTCACACGTACATGCGAGCGCAGTAGCGAGAGCTAGCAACGCAAATCCACAAATATGATCAGTTCCTATCCAACTTTCATGCTAGCAAGAACGTTGTCGTTTATGCGCATCGATTTTTCTTGCTTACGTGGGTGTCTACATATGTTTGATATATCCCTGTATGTTTACGAACGCAATTATAGCAAAATTTAATTTAGAGTGGGAAATGCGATTTTTCTTTGCAGAAAATTTAGACGGGGAAGCTGTCTGCTTAGTATGTAAAAGGCGAATGGGCATTAAGTCGTTTAATTTAGAAAGGCATTATAGATCCTGTCACAAATACTTTTGTACTTTTACACAATTTCTATTTTTTTCACGAAACTGCGAAATAATATGTATAAATATTTTGCTTTTTATTATCAATGAATCAATTTCTTTATTGTTTAAAAATAAACAAAACAAAAAATTAAAAAACCCCAAAAAAAATTAAAAAAACACAAATTAAAAAAAAAAACATTTAAAAAAAAACCGAAAAAAAAAATAAAAAAAAACACAAATTAAAAAAAAACATTTAAAAAAAACTAAAAAAAAAACACAAAAATGTATTGTTTTTAGTCGCTAAGATGAACTAGGTACGGTCTTTTCTATTTATTTCACTTGTTCGAGATGTGCGCTACATTTGTCAGAATATATTGAAATTGTCATGCAAAACCTTAGTAATCAATTGAGCAGCCCTTATTAGATAGTCACCCACGTAAAAATATATATATGCGTAAAGCCGAACTATGAGCAAATTTGTGTAATTGTGCTCGCCT